>JBAJHW010000003.1:123936073-124228573 GCA_037013535.1 Intellagama lesueurii
CCACAAATACAAAGACATGAATCTTCTTCAGTGTAAGCTGAGTTGCATCCATAAAGGGTTACTTTGGAAACCCCAATGCCCCTCCCCTCCAGCTTTGACTGCAGAGATCAGTAAAGTTATCTTTCTGGACTATAACTTCCAGATTCCCCAAGCAAGCACAGCCAGGCTTCAAGAACAAGACCTCAGGTAGATTTAAAAAGGCTTCTGTAAACAATTCTCTCTTGCCTCTCTTCGGTAAGAGTGATGTGCCTTTCCTATAGCATGGGAAATTACTTTTGAAATATAAATTGTTCCCATAACTCATTATGTTTGAAAAACAACCCATATTGTTAGCCATTACAATATTGGGGGGGGGGGGGGACTTGGTAAACTTGTTCTACTTGATACTTTTTAAAAAATTTCAACTACTCAAAAACATGCAATTTTAAGATTGATAAAAGACTCGGATGTGCATTTGGATTTGGAAATATTTGGAATTCACCAAATACTGGAGCTCCCAAGAAGTCAATAATCTGGAAGCATTTTCAACAGTGTGCAACAAATGCTCACATGGCTTGGCTAACTGCATGTACTACAAGAAGGTGCTCAAGCATGGGCAGGACGTGGGCCATCCCTCCAATAGTAGCATGCTCAGCCATCTGAAGACTCAGCACAGGTATTGCTGCTGGCAAATGATGTGGGTTCTGTGGGGGCAAGTGGCTTCCTTATTGTGAAGTGTCATCAGAGGGCAGAGCTGAGCCACCAGCCCAAAGGAAAGAGGGAGATAAATGGGCAAATAGGTGGGAGGCAGCAAATACCAGACCCACATCTCAAGAATACGTTCCAGACTACTCTGGAGGAGTTTGCAGGGGTGCAGGAAGGTGATAGCCCTGGATGACCACAAGTCATTGCACAGATTGTCCATTTTAAAAGTGACATCTGGAGCAGTCAGGGTGCCAAACATGTCTGTCTCTCCCTGCCAGGGCACTGGTGGGAGGTGGAGGCATCAGGCATAGGGCAATACCCAAGGGCAGGATACAGGTGGGCCTGTTGAATGTGGCCGAGGGGGAGGACAGCCACACAGCTCACACCATTCAAGAGGCTGTGAGCTACATGCTGCAGCAGTGGAGTCTAGCTACAGAAATGAAAGGTTTGTTTGTCACAGACAATGCAGTAAACAAGCACTGAAGACTGGGAGGATGAAAGGGGTGTGGTGTATGGCCCATACTCTCAGTCTAGTAGTCCAGTGTGCTATGCAGCATGTGGAAGACACATGCATACATAATATAATTAAGTGGGCCAGAGAAGTGGCAGGGCATTCTCACCACTGTCTGGGGCAGTGAGCCATGACAGCAGACACAAGAAGAATTGGGATTGCCACTGCACCACCTAATCCAAGATGTGGCAACTTGATAGAACTCTATCTGCTTGAAAGAGTGCAGGAGCAGTGAAGAGCACTCCATGATTTGGCACTGGAGCCTTCACTGGGCAGAGAAGAGTGGGACATTGTGGATCATGTGGTTTTATGTTCTACAAAGCTTTGGGAGTGCAACACAGTTCCTTAGCAGGGAGACAGCCATCCTTAGCCAAGTGATCCCAATGTTCCAGGGCTGGAGGGCATAATGAGGGGACAGTTTAGGTGGAGGGAGGATTCCATAGAGGGAGTACAGCATTTTTTCCAGCCTGAAGTTATGGCCCTGGCCAGCAAGCTAAAGGACCTGCTCCACTACAGGTTTGCTTCCTTGTGGAAGAAGGAGGATTGCATTCCAGGAATCTTCTTGGGCCTCCAAATTAAACAGTGGGCAGTGGATATCAAGCAGCAGCAAGGAGGGGGGCAATTCAGCATGCTTCCCATCATATGCAGCAGCAGCTAGTGACGAAGGTTCAGCTAGCACGGAGGAGAGTCACACAAAGCAGGAAGAAACCATCAATGTTTGTAGCACCCCAAACAGCAGTACCAGTTGTTTTCTAGAGTCCAAGTTCCTCACCCCTGCAACAACAGGGCAAGCTTTCTGGGACACTGTCTTGACAAGCATAGCAGAGACCTATCCTCCAGCAATACCACCCCAGAGGAAGGACACAGCAGAGGCAGAGATAAGGGTGTACATTCAAGAGCCCTGCAGGCCGAAAGATAGTGAATGCTTGTCTCACTGGGCTGAGAAGCAGTCTGTTTGGGGAGATCTGGCCAAGGTGGCAGTGAGACTGCTGTCTTGCTCACCAACTACTGTGCCCAGTGAGAGAGTGTTCTCTAAGACAGGGGAATATTGTCAGTCCACACCATTCACACCTGGAATCTGGATCTGTAAAAAAAAAAAAAATTACTTTCTTTAAGATCAACCTGTCATTGCTGAGTTTTCCTGAAGTCCCCTGTAAGTAAGAGAAAGACACACTCTGCTCACAATACTAGGTATGCCATGCTTCAGACTGCTGCCTCCTCCTTTGGCCTCTTTCATTCTTCCAACTGCTACTCCACAATTCTGTTCACGCACTCAGTTGTGCTGTGCCCCATGCTGTGGGCATATTTTCCACCCATCCCAGGCTATCTGCTGCTCCAGTCTGCCTGCCACTGCTGCCTAGGTTTCTGCCCACTCCCCAGTGTGACCTGCCCTCTGCTTCTCCACTGCTGATGAAATTTCCTGCTGGTATTCCCACTGTGCAGGGTTCAATCAGTATGCCCATTACAGTCATTTCCTAACACCTAGGCACTGCTGTCTGTTGGTGTGCACACTTTTTGTTTAATACAATCACTGGGAAGGCATCAGAGGACACGGGGAAATCCTTTGAAAATGTTTTGCCTGTTTGTGTTTTTTCAAAAGGGAAAATAATAACTAATCATGTTGACTATAACAGAGTTCCAGATATCCAGAAATTCTGAATTTTTAAAATTCTGAATTCCAAATCCAAAGGGCTGTAGTTCTAAGTTCTGAATCTAAATTTCAAATCTGAATTTTGTTGCTAGTGCATATCCCTATAAAAGGGTGGCATAAAATCTGGAAATGGGAGAGTCAGGGCAAGTACATGCTTTTCAAGACAAGTTTCTTCTGTACATGCTTTGAGAATGGTTAAACAAAACTAGAGAGATAATAGGGTGACTCTGCCCACCACTAGCTAAAAGCCCTGCCCTTTGCCTCAATGTGGCTTCCAACAGATGATCTCTGAGGGCATTCAGCTTTATACAGATGAAAGGAATCGCCTATGGCTTAGAAAAGTTACATCATTAGACTACAGTTCCCAGAATGTCAGTACTGGCTAGATTTTGGGGGCAGTATATCCATAGAGTACCATTTCCAGATGCCAGTCTTGTCTTATTCCTTCCTCCATTATTCCATTATTCCCCATTACCTTCCCATTGTTTTGGAGGGTTTTGCCAGTGATCTAGTAGAGCGGGAGGTCACAACAGGATATGGTGTTACGACTTTTGCTCAGGGCTTGGGTGGCAATGACCTGTATTCCTTCTTTCCTTCCTTCCTTCCATGTTTTATATTGCCTGATTAGTGTGATGCACTATGCTTGCTGGTTAATAGACAAATAAAACAAATACAGTCATATAAACAAAAAATAGAATGATAAGGGCAGAACAAAGAAGTTTTAAAAAGCCTAAAACAAATACACGGAGGGCATCAGCATTGATCAAATGAGCAGTACCGATTTCGCAGATTCACTTGAGGGTGCCATTTGCTGGAGCAGTGCAGGTTACTTGCTTGCTTGGCTGACCCTCGTGCAGAGTAATCCCATGCTTTCAGTTCCAATTTGAGAAAGGAAAGCAGGACGCTTAAAAAATAATAATTAATTCATTAACCATATGGTCAGAAAGCTGAGGCAGGGCAAATGCAAACAGCCAAAGATTTTTCTGACATTCTACTCATTTACCACCAGAGTTCAAATTAATGGCTGACAGGTTTTCAGAGCCGGTGTCACTGCCTAAGACAGTCTTTCTCAACTTGGAGACCTCCAGATATGCTTGGTTACAAATAACTGGCCTAAGAATGATGGGAGTTTTCAACTGATAAAACTGGAAGACAGTAAGTTGTGTGCGTGGTGGGAGGAGGCAGCTGTTCTAGGGAAGACCTGCCGGATGGATTATGTTAGACATGCTGGCTCAAATGAAAGGTAATTTTAAGGACATGGTTCAAAAACATGCTTACACTGGCCACATTTATGTTTACAAAAAAGCTGCCAGAAGAGGGTCTGCAGCAGGGTCATTTTTAATGTGCTCCCTGTACTGTTTTTCTCACCTAACCTTGCCTTATAAAAGCTTCTACTCATCTTGATGTTAGATGTTGTTATTCGTTGTTGTTGTTAGGGCAGCAGCAGTCAAGAGTCGAGAGGGGATTTTGATGGGAAATGACCACCTCCTGCACCTGAAGCAGGTTTACTTCACCTTTCCCCAGGTGCCATGACTGCTTTTTTTAAGAAAAGATATATGACCAATGAAAGAAACTATACTAGGAATACCATTTCAGTTCCTTTCCTTATGATGTGCATAATCACATCACATCTTTTGGTCATGCTATCAGTGGGACAGACTCTCTTATACAGAAGGATCAGAACTCTGCAGATGGACACTCCAGTTCTGTATGTCCTCCCTTTCTGTCAAGTGTGGAAGAAAACTCAGGACTTGGACGTATGGAATGTGGGGAGGAGGGATAAATTTTCTCCTGCTTCCTGCTTGCTCCATGATGTGACCAGCAATGAAGCACCCATAGTGTTACCAGAGTCACAGGCATTGCTTTTTTTACTCTGATATTTCCATCCTACCATAATGCCTCCTCCTATCACAACTGGATCCCTAGATGCAATCTGATGTAGAAAACTGACATGGCTGCTAATGATGATGTCATGGAGGGCAAGCAAATCTTATTGCATGTGAGGTTAGATTAGTCACATGGACAACTTCAGCCAATTAGGAATCTTACAGTAAACAGGATGACACTGAATGCTGAACATTCACATAAGAGTACTTGGCCATGCCACTTAGGTAAGTTTTCAGCAAATTTTGAGAGACATGATGATGCAGTAAAAAATTCCTGAACTATAGGGAGTAGCTTATCAAAGATATTGTGGAGATATATATATTATATATACCACGTCAAGTCATATACTAAAGAGCCTTTATAGCCAATATAATCAGAAGCCGATCTGTTTAGGGTTCTACTTCAATCAAGGGAGTCTAACTTGTAAAGTCAAATATTTAACTACTGCTTGGATTCTTAGTATCCACTTGAAGTCTTTATCAGGCCACTTCCATTTATCTGAGTGAAATAATAAACCCTCTTGGCCGCAGACCCTCATTCTCCCAGCAGGTGTCAAAGAAATGTATTGCAGTAATTTATAAAACATGAGATGACAGAATCCCATTAGTACAATTGTTCAACAATGCCAAAAGGTAATCTTTGTTACAGATATCACCAACCTCTCATCTGTATTATTTTCCGGGTGGTCTGAAAAGTTGATTCAGAAAATAATGCCACAAACAGCAACTCGTAGTTCCCGAGGCCAAGCAGCCAGATGTGTCAATAATCAGTGCAAATTGGAAACAGATGCTGGTCCATCTTGAATAATAAATATAATGAAAATACTTCCTTTGGTCTCTCATGTCTTCAGCAGAGGGTTTTTTTTAATCTTGTTCCCTTGAATTTTTATAATTTGTCTCTTCATGTGTATCTATTCTTATTATGTTAACCAGACTATAGTGTTTATCATGGCTTGATATGACTATGAACCAAGACTGCCGGCACTTTGTAAAACTATTGTGATCTGATAGGATACACTCTTTCTTCTTTGATCAGGCAGAGAGACAGCAGTGGGAGTGCAATGACCAGAGAAATGACCCAGTGTTGTACAGTACTACTTTTAAATATAGCAAGGATGTGGAAGGTATGTTCTTCCAGATATTCTTGGACTGCAGCTCCTGCCATCCTGTCATGGGTTATGTTGACTTAGATCTGATGGTAGTTGAAGTTCAACAGCTAGAGGGCTTCTATATTCCCCACATCTGAAATACAAGGTACAATCCTGCAGCAGGTTACGGAGCCTGGTGAGGTGAAGTGGAAACCTGACTGAAATAGAAGGGAAGAATAATGCTCAATGGATACATTGGAATGCAACCTCCCAAACCTCCCCAGCTAGCCTGGCCACTGGCAGACATCACTCCAGAGCAACAAGGCAACTTCCCTGAAGGATGGTTTGGTTAGAGATTTGGTCTGTCACAATAGTCCCAATGAGACTGTAAAAAGTGTTTCCCACTAAAGTTGACATGATTTGCAAGAGGAACAATTAAGTGCCTAAAAGGAGAGAGGAAGAGAGTAGGATATCAACTCTATGCCTTTGTTTGATTGAGGTCTTACAGAATCTTGGCAAACAAAAGCACCACTTCTGAGGTGATCAGCAGTCACATACTTCCCTTAAGACATGATCAGAAACAGATATCAGTTCTCAGGGTTCTGATAACTTACTCATGCACATCTTCTTTGAACTCTCTGGAGTCCCTGAAAAAATACAAGATTGGCTGGCTTGACACCTCCTTATCTTACAGGCTGGGGCAAGATAAAGTAGCTATTGTAGCTATTGTGTCATTCGGAGCTTTTCACCCTGTTGATGTTATTTACTCAGGACTTCAGGCATGCAGACATTTCTTTCCTTTAACTGTGATCTCACTAATTTGAATGCCCTTTCAGTGGCCACTTCAAATCACCATGCACAGACAGAGGAAGCAAAGGCACAACTGAGCAATCAACACGTTCTTGTAGTAAATGAATGCATGGAATATGAAGTGAAATATATTCTAAGGGAATTCTTATTATGGATCTACAACTTCAGTGAATATGAGGGTTACTGAGAGAATGGAAATTGGTGACTGGAGACTCCCTTCCAGATTAAAACTTCTCAGCAGGTAACAGTAGGTATGTAAGTTTAATAAACATATGACAAAACTTTTTTGCAGAGTCTCTCCACTGTTTTTTTGCTAGTTAGTTTTCCTGTGACTGCCCCAGCCCATTCATTGCTTCTGAAATTCACTTTGCCAATTGTTATTCATTTTATGCAACAGCCAGCCTGTCATTTCCTTTGAAGTCCCATCATCCTGCCTACAAACTTTGATGCCATGCAAAGCTTTTGAGCACAGCATGAAGATCAAAGGTAATGATGACAAGTGTAGCTGCTGGTCTTGCTACTGCTGTTCTTGCTGCCACTGATGTTGCTGCTGCTCTTGGCCCTCCCAAATTGGATCAGGGAAAGTACCGAGCTGACATTTTTTGCCTTGGGGAAAATGAAAACACTTCCATGTGGGGTTGTGCAAGAACGGAGGAAGCTCCCTGGGTGCAAATACCACCTGTTTAGCAAATGGGTTGCCAATTCTAATTTGTTCCCAGCTACTGTTGTCGGGATGCAAGGAAAAGGAAAGGGGGGGGGATGCAATTCTGTATGAGGAGTGAAGAACTTGCAGCTCTTCAAATCTTATTGAAAATTGGATTGTAACTTCTACTTGCCCTATTCAGACCACAGAAATCTTGCTTTTTTTTTTTTGGCCTCCAACTCTCAGCATTCCCCAGCTAGTAAGCCACTTACATTGTAGTTCAAAAAAGTAACATTTCCAAGCTCTAGCTCTAGCCAGCATGATCAATGCTGAGGTATGGTGAGAGGAGCTACTCAACAGCATATGTATAACCACAGCTTCGGCACTCCTGCTTGACAGAGTACAACTGGATAGCTATTTCCCCCAGATATGCTGAGGATGATGGAAACTGTGCCTTACTTAAGCTTCGAACAGAACTACTTCTCCCTTTCTTCCAGGACTGAAGCAGCTGGACCTCTTGGACACTCAGTTGGACATGGTTGAAGTTGTAGCCAAACCATGCATGGTCTTGGGTTTCCCATTTCCAACCAGAGCTTCAGGAAGTGGCGGGGCAAGTGAGCCTGGATGGGAAAGTTCGTGGCAGAGGCAAAGACAGTTCCTACCTATCCTAATTACTATGCTTGTGTAACTACACCCAAGGCTGCTGTCTTAAAATCCGCAAATCTTTTCTAAAGGATCTGCCTTTAAACTAAGATCCATGAAACAGCCCTTCTCAGCAACCTCTTTGTGTTGATGTTTGCTTTGCCTTGTCCTCCAGTTATCTGTTAGTACAGGCTTTCCAAATTAAATTGAGCTCAATGAATCACCCACAGGGTATTCAAGTACTTGTAGAATAGGAATGAGTGACCCCCCTGCTGATACTGCTGGACCTCTAAACAGCTTTCAGTACCAGACTACATAGACCTGCCTGTCCAGAATGAGACTTGGAGGCACTGCATTGCAATGGCTCTAGTCTTTCCTGGAAGGATGAACCCAGAGGTTGATGCTGGGGGACTCCTGTTCAATGCCTTGGCCTTTTTTCCTGTAGCATCCCCCATTTATCACCTATGCTATTTAACATCTACATGAAACCTTTAAGAAAGGTTGTCCAAAGTCTTGAGGTCTTCAGTGTCACCAGTTTGGTGATTCCATTGAAGTAAAGGGTAGCCATTAGGTCCAAACAAAACAAAATACAAATTCAAAAACAGGTGATACCTTTGTAGGCCATTAATAAATCATCATACAATACACAAGCTTTTGTGGATCAAAAACACTACCTCATCAGATGTGTACCAGTGTGAAGAACTTTAAGTCCAAAGGTTCATGGCACGATAGATTTTGCCAGGAAAGTTGATCTTAGATTTAAAGTCCAAAAGTTCTTGGCAAGATGGAATTTGCCAGATGCATCTCTCTTACATGTGAGTCAGGAAGTAGTATGGTTGCTGTTTTATGGTTACAGCTGAGGCAGCTGTGGATGGAGTGTAACAACCCAGGTTTCTATACAAAGAAGCACAGGCTATGCAGACACACACACCTCCTCGTTTGGCCTTTCTTTGAAATCGATGTGTTTCTGCTTGGCCAGCAATGGGGGTGACACAGAAAATCTTAGTCCTCCATCTGAGAATTGGGGTGATAATTTAGTAAACTCACTAAGTTTGGCCAGTTGGGATCAGATTAAGGCCAAAATGTTGAGATACCAAGAAATAGCTACTCCTCCCCATACCAATAAGAAGACACATGGACTCTCAACATCAGCAGAGCAGGACTGCAACCACTAGTATGGCCTTAATCTGACCCCAATTGGCTAAACCTAGTGAGTTTACTAAAACTAGCCTTTCTCATGAGCTCTTTTGCAAATCCTCCCAGTTCCCATGTCCAATGACTCTGAGCTTCTAACCAGGCAGAAGGCAATGTTAACAGTCAGCTACAGTGATGTGTAGTGGACAGGGCGGGGTGGGAAGGGATGTAGGGGGAGTATAGCTCTAGGGCTCTTGAATGCCAGGGTGATTGATCTCTCATGCCTGCTCAGTCTGGCAAAAGAATGAGCTGATAATGAGTCACGTTTCACAATTTTGCCTGACAGAGAAAGTGAGAGGATGAGGTACAGAACTAAATGCTGGATGCTTTTGTTCCCTTTGTGGGGACAAGTGATGGTTCTTTGCAAATTGCTTGTATTTCTAATTAAAAGCTAAAGGTTGCATGTCAGATGAGCTCAGTGGAGCTGAGTCCCAGGCAACTATGCATAGGGCAAGTAGGCATAGAGTTGCAGTCATGCCCTGTAAATCTGATTGTTTGTATTGGATGTCGGTGCACTTATCGTGGAGTTTTTATTTGTTTTTGATGTCTGTGATGGAGGTTTTAGCCAGAGTATTAGTCTCTTTGAACAGAAATAATAGAAAAGCAGGATGTGTAGGAAAATATATGGTCACACATTACAGGCAGTATATTACCTATATTTATATCTATGTAATCTGTAGATATAGATATTTAAATTTTATCAGTGAATAAGAGAGCTCTATTCATAAATATTTCTACTTGGTCCAAAAACAATCCCTCCCCACTTTGAATTCAGGGAACTTTCAAAGTATTCTTTCAGGCTGCTTGAAATCTGAGTTCCAGACATTATTTTGGCTTGGCTAGAAATTTGAAAACTGGAGTCTTAAGTTTAGTCGACAGTAGGATGGCTGCTTAAATATCACCCCTCCAAAAAAAAAAAAGGACCAGCATGGGAAGAGATTTGCATAATATTTGCCTAAGTTTATCAGTGTAGATAGAAATTCAGAAATAATTGCTACAGTTTAGGTAGAAATTTCACCATAGTGGGAAAGATGGTGTCCAGGTGGCATCTTTGCCTGCTCAGTCTGCTGTCTGGGTGCTTTTGATGGACAATTCCAGTAGGGTAGTTTACGGGCCAAAGGACCAAGCTCTTTTGTTCAACAGAGAAGAAACACCCCCGCACACACAATAAATCATAAGGAACAGCTGACATACTGCAGAGGAGGTAAAGCGTACTAGTTCTGCCCCCATACTGGCCTTTATTTTGGAGATGACAATGGTAAAACCACTCTTTTAATATCTCACTTACCTTGGAAACCCTATTAGGGTCAAGTCGGTTCCTACCTGAGGGCACATCTCTTGCTCGCTTGCTCACTCAATTCTCTCTCTCTCTCTCTCTCTCTCTCTCTCTCTCTCTCTCTCTCTCTCACACACACACACACACACACACACACACACACACACACACACACACACAAAACCTTAGGGTTTCAGTATTCTTCTCAAGAAGAATATAATGGCTGAGGAAAGGGAACCAATGTCAGGGGTGACTTGTTGACAGGGACAGGGAAGCACCTCACCCCAGGATTTCAGAGGGCATTCCTCTCTGCCCTAGTGACAACTTGCCTTCAGGTGAGGGACTCTTCCTTCTTTGGAACTGGCTCTTTCTTCTTTGTGAAATGAAAGAGACTTGAAAATCTTAACATTTCTTAGAATTTAGTCTGCACTGCCATTTTATGAGCGAAGCCAAGAAAGCCTCAGGGGCTAGCAGCTTGTGCTAGTTTTCAATTTTGATGGGAATGCTTCCAATTTGGGACAAAAGCTAGTTGAATACCTAGGATTTGAATCAGATCCTCAGAATCCAGGACAAGCTAGTTTTGTGTTTATAAAGGCAGGTGTTGCTTAAGGTCCAGAAGAGCTTAATAAACAACTTTTAGTTAAAGTCATCTCTATGTAGTGTGTTTCCATTTTCAAAAAAAATGTACCCATAATGTATGGGATGGTGAGTCACCTAATACCGTCTAAGAGCAATAGGTAGTAAGCTGGTGAATATAAACAAGAAAGGAATATTTGTCCAAAATTTCCCCATTAATTATGGTCTGCCCTAGAAGTCAGAGTGCTAATGAGTGTTCTTTATTTGATCCTATCAACTTCGGATCAAGCTATTAAGAAAAACAGCAGACAGTTATGTTACATACTCTATTTACATGCAGTAACATACACTTCTTTTTGATTCCACTGGCACATGCCAGTGTGAAGGCAGCTGTTGTCTCATCAGAATATGCTAATTAGGTTTGGATCATTTTTTAAAATTGCACCACAGTTGCGGGAGGAATAGGAAAAAAACATGGTCTGCATTTCAACCTTTTTGCATTACTTTGTATCTTCTGCGTTATGACACAAAACACAGAGGTGTCTAAGCAACTTGTAGGTTTTCCTTTCCAACTGCAAAGTACATAATTAAAACCCATGTTTAATTAAACTTGCATTGCTTGCAGCAGTTGTTTAATCACAAGGCAATGTGTGTCTCCAAAAATCTTCATAAGCATGTTGTTTTTCAAAAAAAAATTAATAGCATGCTGGTAAATTGTCCTAAGAAATAAAACATGCAATGTATTACATTTTTAGCTGTTTAGAATATTAATTTTAGCTCTTTAGAAAGGTTTGTTGTTATAAGTAATAATGGCCTGAGTCCTCAAATAAATGCTGTCTATTCTTAATACTAGATCTGTGTTTTATCTGGCATGAAGTTTGACATCAGCAAAATGGTAGTGGAAATGGGATATTCTGCCTGATACATTTCCTCCTGCCCACCTCCAATGCTTTATTCTGATAGGAGATGCAAGCAAGAGACGCTACCAAATACTGCAGGTCTTGAATGATGCCTTGACACCATGAAGTAAGAATAAGAGTAAGAATTTGTTAGGCTGGTCCCCATTATTGAGAGTGAGACAGGTATTAGATTCCTAGTCTCATAAACAAAACTGTAACTAAGTTAGAGCAAACAAGCCCAGAGTACCAAAACTGAGAGAACACAAAAAAATTGCTGCTGGAAATTCACAAACCCACCAACCCCAACTTGTATACCATCTTCAGACAGTCCTCATTGGGCAAAAGGAAACACAAAGCAAGGGGGCTCAGCGTGGAACTAATATGGCTATTGCATGTTTTGTCCCAGCTGTTCTACTCCATTCCTCCATCCTGCCCTATGTACACTCAGCTCTTGTGATCTAAGCTTAACCAATAGGGTAATGAAGTCCCAAGCTCCAAAATTGCTAGGTACAGCTCTGGTCATAAACTGATGGCATAATCTTAGTTATTTACTTAAGCAATATATCATTTTTAGGGTCAGGTGTAGAGAGAAGGAGGGATCCTGAAGGGATTATCTGCCCATGTACCAAAATGACATAGCTAGCTTGAGATATAATACACTGAATGAAGGGGGTGGTTGCTTTTCTTTTGTTTCTGTAGTCCAAAACTGATTAAATTCACTGATCAATCAATTCAAAGTTACAGTGCTAATACATAAGAATTCTACCAAACCAACCTGAGAAGGCTAGTTCCATCATAGCTGCAACAGCATTGATATTTCCAGTCAAGATGGTGCCCTCAATTTTGGAAGAGTTCACAGAACTCTTCCATTGCAGAACTCCTTCCATTGCAGTGTCCATTCACACACCCACATACAGTTGATTATCATCTCTCTCTGAACAAAGGCTGTAGCACACAAACTAGTCAAGTGTGCGGCTGAGTCACACCATCCATGAAATCCTCATTTTTCAGTTATGAAAAATTTGTCCTAATGCAAAGGTACCTCGTTGTCTTTGTAGTGTTTGGATATGAGGAAATGCAGGCTCTAGGGGTGAATGTGATTCTTGTAAGATTTCAACAGAAAAGATTAAGCTGGTTAAGGTATAAATTAGGGCAGAATGGAGTGTGTGTGTGTTTAGCATCATAATCATCAAAAAGCACTTTGATTTTTGAAGCATCCAATATTTGTGGTGGATTTCCATCTGGCGCTTCTGCCCTAAAATAGGCTGATTAGGAAATGCGATGCATTGTTAGCAAACTCAGAATGTCTTGCAAAAAGCCATCAGCAAGTCTCCTATAATAGCTTTCCACCAGCCTCCAAATCTAAAGAGCTAACTTGTAAGAACAGCTATCAATTCACCAGTGAGCAACACTGGATCACATACTTGTGACTCCAAACACTGCATTACCTGTGTGCCCCTAAGAAAGACCATTAATTTTAAGGATAATGTGACCCTACTATGTTAAGCGGTACATTGCCTAGGTCCAGCAATGTCATTTGTATCATGCATTGCAGAAAACCAGAATACCATCTGTATCTGGAAGTTGAGTCATGTCAACTGGACTTCTTTCTTACTAGGTTGAAACGTTTCGCTACTCATCTAAGTAGCTTCACTTCCCCCTGGTCTGAATAGGCCATCTAATGAGTCTATTCAGACCAGGGGGAAGTGAAACCAATATGGAGGATATATCAGGGGTCTCCTACCAACTCTCCTCAGACTGAAGAAGCTACTTGGATCAGTAGTGAAACATTTCAACCTAATAAGAAAGAAGTCCAGTTGCCATGACTCAACTTCCAGAGAACCTCACCTGGATGACTGAGAATCTTCACAATTAATACCATCTGTAGTGTGTAAACAAAACCATAGCTGATCTACATAGATGCTTGAGAAACCAAAAATCTGTAACCTTTACCAAGAAATTAGAACAACCGATGGCTAGGCAATCAAGGCCTATTTGATTTGTTGGAGAAATTCAAACCCAAAGACTCTAGGAAAAAGGAAGAACTTCTGGATTTAGAAACCTGGCATCTTGGGACCTCATGCCCTGAATCTAGAGGAGAACATCTGACATTAACCCTTCATTTTGTAATACTCTGTCCCATAATCTAAAACTGCCTATTTAGAAACAGCACACTTCTACAACCAAAATGTTATGTCTCTATTCTCCTTCTTTTTCTCCATATATACACAGGGAGAGAAATACTATTTGTATGCCACCTTTCTCCCAGAACTGGGATTCCAGGCAGCTGACAAGATTGTTCTTTTTAAAAAAAGAAAATTTAACACACAAAAAAATTAAAAATGTTAAAATAGGATTAAATCGATCAAACAATTAAGAATAAAATTAAAACAATTTAAAAGATTTGATTAAAAAATACTAACAATAACTTACCTTAAAAGACAGCCATATATCGGGGGAAAGTTACCGTTTGAGGCACTTAATTTCTGAAGGCCTGCCTGAATAATGTTTTTGTCTGCCATCAGAAGGAGATCAAGGAGGGGGCAAAGTAGGCCTCTTTTGGCAAGGAGTCCCAGAGCCTGGGCACGGCCATCAAAAAGATCCTCTCTTGAGCACCCATCAAATGGCCCTGTCTCTGAAGGTGGAAGGACCGTCAGAAGGGTCTCCCGGAAGATCTTAAAGCCTGAACAGGCTTATATGGGAGAATATGGTCTTTCAGGCAGCCTGGACCAAAGTTGCATAGCGCTTTGTAGGTCATAAATAGAGATGGGGGTATTCGTATTCATATTAGCCACTCTGCGACCTGGCTAATCCATCGCGAGCAACGGAGCGATAGGAAGGCTCTGTGGAGTTTGCGGCAGCGGCGGCATCATGAGTGGTTATCTGCACCTGTGGGGGGGATATTCGTATACGATTACGAATACCTCAATCTGGAAACAGAGCAGTGGCCAGTGCAGCTGTTGTCGAAAAAAAGCTGTTTCTTCAATATAAGTGGCCCCAGACAGCAGTCTCACTGCACAGTTTTGGGCCAACTAAACTTTCAGAACACTTTTCAAAGGCGGCTCCACATAGAGAGCATTGCAGTAATACATTTTGGATTTAACTAAGGAATGTATCACTGCAGCCAAGTGAGATATCTTCAAGGAGTACAAATGGCACACGAGGTTTAACCATGCAAATGCACTACTGGCCCTTGCTCAGGGCAATGCCTCCAGGCTCTGTGATAGATCCAGAACTACATCCAAGGTATGAATCTGTATTTTCATTGGGACTGTAACCCCATCCAGCACAGATTGAATCCATATTCCCTGATCTGCCTTTCAACTGAACAGAAGCATGTCTGCTTTGTCTAAGGATTAAACTTAAGCTTGTTTATCATCATCCAGTCCACTACTGATTCTAGACACTGGTTTAGCACTGAACCAGCGCCCTCAGATTTAGACAGAAAAGAGGAAGAGTTGGGCATCATCAGCATATTGGTGGCACCAAACTTTGGATAACATATCTCAGTGGTTTCATGTTAAACAGCAAAGGGGACAAGACACAGCCTTGAGGGACCCCACAGGCCCATGGTGTCAAAGAGGAGTTTGAGGGACTCGTGGTATCCAACAGGATTTCCTCTACATCATCTTCTATGATTGGCCCTCCAAGAAGGACCAGAGCCACTGTAAAACAGTGCCACCAAATTTCCATCCTAGACAGGTGACACAGAAGGATGCCGCATACATGTAGATGTATGCAATACATCTCATTTGGTGACTCACAAGTTGCTATCAAGATGAAATCTACATGTGGTAGACTTTGATGTAGTAGAGCCAGAGAGTGCAGGGTCAAAGCACCATAAATTTTTAATTAGAAAGATGGTGCTGTCACCAACCACCCCCTCAGTCTTCCCTGTTCCCTGTGTCTCTAGCTGCTGTCCTCTTAGTACGAACCATTCATTTAAAATTAGCATTCTTCCTACCAGTGAAAGGGTATAGGAAAGGGCAACAATGAAGATACGCCAGCTAAAAAGGAGTAACCTGCTTTTTTTCTCCAGGAGTCTAAGCACCTTGTTCGAACCTCTTCTGGAGACCATGCCTGAAAAGATATGAACATTTGGTCAGCAGTGTGGGCTTAGTGAGGTGACATCCATACATATATGGGTTGTCACTTGATGGCACAAGAATCCAAAGATGGAGCGTGCAGGTGTGAACCAGCCTTCAGGTGAATACATGAGTAGTTAAATTAAATATAAACCTTCTCATCTGATTTAACAAAGAACACTTTTATTCATGTGCTATTGGTGTAACACGTACAATTCGTCTGGGAGCAACAGTAAAAGACAGATAGCTATATAAATTAGAGCTGTCTTCACAGTGCCATCTTTCAAAAATTAATGACTCTTTTCAGTTCATCACATTCTGAATACAAAGTTGAAGCATACAGAAAAATGTACTTTTCCACAATCTTATCATCAACCCTGTACTTGATCACAAGCATACCACTACCCTCTTCCGCTAATGTGTTCTCCAGAATGCCTCCAGTCTGTTCTGAGGAAATATTTACCTCATATGGGAAAATGTAAGTATGGCCAATACCATCGCTATGCCTATGAAAACTGCAAACAGGATTATTTCTTGACAGGGAAGTTAACAAACAGTTTTCTGCAGCTCAAGGCAAGGGGTGGGGGGAAGAGAGGTGGATTCCACTATATTTCTTGCAACTTCCTTAAGTTGATTGCCAAATATGCACTTGATGAGTCTTTCAATAGTGTTGGTCCCATAAGAACACAGATGACTCAAATAGGTTGTTGGTATGGACAACTCTCTACCTTCTGCTCTTAAATTTAATACTACTGCACTAAATGCAGTTTGGAAAGTTACATGCAAAAATGTATTAGACACTATTATAAAGTAGTTACAGTAGTTCCTTTTACAGTTGCAATTATTCAAAATGTAAATTTTCACTTTCTAATTTTTCAGAATTACTTAAATCATTCCCTTTATGGGTTTTTTTAAAAGCCCTGATTGCTACAAGCCTACAGCACAACACATTCTCTCTTCTCATTCCTCCCCTATTGTTACTTCACTGGGTGATAGGGTAGCAACACCACCTTGTGACATTCCTCCATTTAGTGAGACACATCCTCATAGTCATAAAATATAAAGGCTACACCCCAAAATTAGGGAAATTATGGGTCAACAAGATACAATTGTTATGAAATTACTAATAGCTTTTTGTACCTATGTGCTTCCACATTATCCCCTTCACAGATTGCTGCCTTGTCATGGCGAAGGGGCTTGAGTAATTCAGAGAAGCTATGGGCTATGCCGTGCAGGGACACCCAAGACGGACAGGTCATAGTGGAGAGTTTGACTAAACGCGATCCACCTGGAGCAGGAACTGGCAAGCCACTCCAGTATCTTTGCCAAGAAAACTCCATGGACAGAAACAAAAGGTTAAAAGATAGGATGCTGGAAGATGAGCCCCTCAGGTCGGAAGGCGTCCAACATGCTACTGAGGAAGAGTGGAGGACAAGTATAAGTAGCTCTAGAGCTAATGAAGTGGTTGGGCCAAAGCCGAAAGGACGCTCAGCTGTGGACGTGCCTGGAAGTGAAAGGAAAGTCCGATGCTGCAAAGAAAAATACTGTATCGGAACCTGGAATGTAAGATCTATGAACCTTGGTAAGCTGGATGTGGTCAAACAGGAGATGGCAAGAATAAACATTGACATCCTGGGCGTCAGTGAACTAAAATGGACGGGAATGGGCGAATTCAATTCAGACGATTATCATACCTACTAATGTGGGCAAGAATCCTGTAGAAGAAATGGAGTAGCCCTCATAGTCAACAAAAGAGTGGGAAAAGCTGTACTGGGATACAATCTCAAAAATGATAGAATGATTTCAATACGAATCCAAGGCAGACCTTTCAACATCACAGTAATCCAAGTTTATGCACCAACCACTGATGCTGAAGAGGCTGAAATTGACCAATTCTATGAAGACTTACAACACCTTCTAGAACTGACACCAAAGAAAGATGTTCTTGTCATTATAGGGGACTGGAATGCTAAAGTAGGGAGTCAAGAGATAAAAGGAACAACAAGGAAGTTTGGCCTTGGAGTTCAAAACGAAGCAGGGCAAAGGCTAATAGAGTTTTGTCAAGAGAACAAGCTGGTCATCACAAACACTCTTTTCCAACAACACAAGAGGCGACTCTACACATGGACATCACCAGATGGGCAATACCGAAATCAGATTGATTATATTCTCTGCAGCCAAAGATGGAGAAGCTCTATACAGTCAGCAAAAACAAGACCTGGAGCTGATTGTGGCTCTGATCATCAGCTTCTTATAGCAAAAAACTCAAGCTTAAACTGAAGAAAGTAGGAAAAACCACTGGCCTAGTCAGGTATAATCTAAACCAAATCCCTTATGAATACACAGTGGAAGTGAAGAACAGATTTAAGGAACTAGATTTGGTGGACAGAGTGCCTGAAGAACTATGGCTGGAGGCTCGTAACATCGTACAGGAGGCAGCAACAAAAACCATCCCAAAGAAAAAGGAAATCCCAAAGAAAATGAAAGAAAGCAAAGTGGCTGTCCAACGAGGCCTTACAAATAGCAGAGAAGAGAAGGGAAACAAAATGCAAGGGAGATAGGAAAAGTGACAGAAAATGGAATGCAGACTTCCAAAGAATAGCAAGGAGAGACAAGAGGGCCTTCTTAAATGAACAGTGAAAAAAATAGAGGAAAATAATAGAAAGGGAAAAACGAGAGATCTGTTCAAGAAAATTGGAGATATTAAAGGAAGATTTTGTGCAAAGATGGACATGATAAAGGACAAAAATGGTAGGGACCTCACAGAAGCAGAAGACATCAAGAAGAGGTGGCAAGAAGACACAGAGGAATTATACCAGAAAGATCTAGATGTCCCGGACAACCCAGATAGTGTGGTTGCTGACCTTGAGCCAGACATCCTGGAGAGTGAAGTCAAGTGGGCCTTAGAAAGCATGGGTAACAACAAGGCCAGTGGAGGTGATGGCATTCCAGTGGAACTATTTAAAATCTTAAAAGATGACGCTGTTAAGGTGCTACACCCAATATGCCAGCAAGTTTGGAAAACTCAGCAGTGGCCAGAGGATTGGAAAAGATCAGTCTACATCCCAATCCCAAAGAAAGGCAGTGCCAAAGAATGCTCCAACTACCATACAGTTGCACTCAGTTCACACGCTAGCAAGGTTATGCTCAAAATCCTCCAATGTAGGCTTCAGCAGTATGTGGACCGAGAACTCCCAGAAGTACAAGCTGGATTTCGAAGGGGCAGAGGAACTAGAGACCAAATTGCTAACATGTGCTGGATTATGGAGAAAACCAGAGAGTTCCAGAAAACATCTACTTCTGCTTCATTGACTACGCAAAAGCCTTTGACTGTGTGGACCACAACAAACTATGGCAAGTTCTTAAAGAAATGGGAGGGCCTGACCACCTTATCTATCTCCTTAGAAATCTATATGTGCGACAGGAAGCAACAGTTAGAACTGGATATGGAACAACTGATTGGTTCAAAATTGGGAAAGGAGTATGACAAGGCTGTATATTGTCTCCCTGCTTATTTAACTTATATGCAGAATCCATCATGCGAAAGGTTGGACTGGATGAATCCCAAACCGGAATTAAGATTGCCGGAAGAAATATCAACAGTCTCAGATATGCAGATGATACCACTCTGATGGCAGAAAGTGAGGAGGAATTAAAGAACCTCTCAATGAGGGTGAAAGAGGCCGCAAAAAATGGCCTGAAGCTCAACATCAAAAAAACGAAGATCATGGCCATTGGTCCCATCACCTCCTGGCAAATAGAAGGGGAAGATATGGAGGTAGTGACAGATTTTACTTTCTCGGGCTCCATGATCACTGCAGATGGTGACAGCAGCCACAAAATTAAAAGACGCCTGCTTCTTGGGAGGAAAGCGATGACAAACCTAGACAGCATCTTAAAAAGCAGAGACATCACCTTGCCGACAAAAGTCTGCATAGTCAAAGTTATGGTTTTTCCAGTAGTGTTGTATGGAAGCGAGAGCTGGACCATAAAGAAGGCTGACCGCCAAAGAATTGATGCTTTTGAACTGTGGTGCTGGAGGAGACTCTTGAGAGTCCCCTGGACTGCAAAGAGAAGAAACCTATCCATTTTGAAGGAAATCAACCCTGAGTGCTCACTGGAAGGACAGATCCTGAAGCTGAGGCTCCAATACTTTGGCCATCTCATGAGAAGAGAAGACTCCCTGGAAAAGACCCTAATGTTGGGGAAATGTGAAGGCAAGAGGAGAAGGGGATGACAGAGGACGAGATGGTTGGACAGTGTCATCAAAGCTACCAACATGAATTTGACCCAACTCCGGGAGGCAGTGGAAGACAGGAGGGCCTGGCGTGCTTTGGTCCATGGGGTCACGAAGAGTCAGACACGACTTAACGACTAAACAACAACAAAACTTCCACATTATGCCAATAGTTATAATTTTTCCTGTGATCTTGGGAACTCCCAAACGTGGCACATAAGTACCCAGGATTATTATGTGCTTTTTGTCCTTGCTAACTATGTCTTGCCAAGAATCATGCTGTAAATAGAAAACCAAAGGAGAAGACTTGATCAAAATGAGGAACAGACAGAAAACAGGGCTGGCCCAAATGATATTGCTATTTGAAGTGAATTGTAAAATGTATAAATAGTAGAATCTTACTTAGGACTTGAGTTCTGACAATGGGACAGCATTGTCCACTATATTTATTGTTTCAGATTAGCTTACTCTTCCTACACTCATCATTTGCCCCTGTCGCCCATTATGTGCTGCCTGTGGTGGCTCCCTCACTCTGTATAATGGTAGAGCTGGCCCAGCAGAAAGTAGTTGGATCCACAGGTAGATCTCTGGATGATCTGCAGTATAAAAGCAAGGGCATGCAACTCTGTTGTTTCTGATAACAATGTTTAGATTTCCCTATTTGCTTTTGTATATATAGGTCATGCCAGTGTGTGGTTCATTTGGTGCAGGAAGTACTCCTGTCTCCTGAGCCACTGTGTTGCTCCAGTTGGTGAACTGCAGACTTCTAGTTAAAAAATAAAGTAGAACCTGTGAATCTGAAGTCTGTTCTCCTTCCTCCAGATCTAAATGACTGGATGTATCTTTGCCTGTGGATATTAAATGGGAAGACTTAAAAAACAGAATGGTGCAGTGCCAAGGTCTGAAGTCTTGTTCATCTTAGCTGAAATCCTGCTTGAATGATATGCTGTCTATACATGATGATGACTTGGGGGATTAGGGTATAACATCTGCAAGAAATGTGGAGTTGTGGTCCTCTTAAAAATTTCAGACAGCTATGTCTTGCCATGGGATAGTGCAAACTGTCAGCAGCTCAAAGGAGCCAGATCAATTTTCACCCCTCCCCACTTAGTCTTCATTGTTTCTTTTCAGATGGACACTCTACATCAGGGGTCTCAAACATGCGGCCTGGGGGCCATTTGCGGCCCGCCAGACGATAGTTTGTGGCCCCCGCCTTGCCTGCCCCCCCCCCCCGAAGCACCCACGCGTCCTCTGCTGTCAAGAGTCAAAAGAAGCCTCGCCTCGCTCGCCGGCTCTCTCCCAAGACAGCGCCTCTTGCACCCTCCATCCGGAACTGCAGCCTGCCAGCCAGCCCGCCTGTCTGCCGGTTGGCAGGCTGCAGTTCCAGATGGAGGGTGCAAGAGGTGCTGTCTTGGGGGAGAGCTGGCAAGCGAGGCGCGCTGCCGGCCCTTTTCCCTGAGTGCCCGAGCTGCTGCCGAGCGATGCCTGAGAGCGGAGCTTGCTCCCGTCCCGTCCTCGAAGAAGAGCGCCTCCAAGCCACCAACAGCAGCCGCCGCCGCCGCCTCTTCCAGGGAAGCGGCTCTCTGGCTCTCTTTCTCTCTCGGCAGCACCAGCCTGGCCAGCAGCCGCCTCAGCGCCCGGCAGTGCTTCCTCCTCCTCCTCCTCCTCCTCTTCATCCTGCTTCAGCCACCTCAGCTCTGGAGGCTGCCTGGGCTCGCCTCGCAAAGTTTGCTCCTCTGTCGTGGTAGGGGTAGCTGCTGCTGCTGCTGAGTGCACCTTTTTTTAAGGGGGGGCCTTCAGAAGAAGGTTGCCGGACCTCCGTGTGTGTGTGTGTGCATGCACGCGCGCGCACCTGTGGGGGGCCCCCGCCCTGTTCTGTTTAATTTCGCAGGTACCGATGGGGGCTTTTCTCCTTTGGCAAGGTGATTCTGTGAGGGTTTTTTAAAAAAAATATATATGTCGTGCCCTCCCCCCCCCCCCCCGCTAGGCGGTCACCGGCACTCCCTCCCTTCTCTGCTTCTTTGTCCTGCTGCTGCTGGTGGTGGTGGTAGTGAAGAAGGAGCCGGAGGGGGTCATCGCCGGCGACGAGGGCTCGCGTGCCCCTCCTCCTCCTCCTCGGAGCCCCAGCCGGGCTAAGGAAACTCCTGGGCAGCTTCCTCAGGCTCTTGCTCCGCTTGGCGGAAAATCTGATGCGGCCCAGCCTCACCCAGACTCTGCCTCCAGCGGCCCCCAGGTAAATTGAGTTTGAGACCCCTGCTCTACATTGTGTGAGTTTTGAAGATCACTGAACATGTTCAGTGCTTGCTGGGTTATTTGGGGCTGTTGCCCTCTTGTTGTTCTGTTTAACTTTGGATGTCTTGGAGTTCCATCTTGGAATTTCTGCTAGTATGCCAACATCTTTCTTAGTATTTTTCAGTGGTACAGTTTTGATGACATTTCTCTTGTTACAGAAGCAATGAGATTGCTGTTAGTGCAGGAATTTATAATAATTCTTTTAGCAGAATGTAGCAGGCTACTAAGATGAGTTTATAGTGATGAATTAGGGGTAATCGCCCACAATTATGATGGCAAGGTAGAAGGGAACAAAGGAGTATATTGGTCCAAGAAATTCATTCTAGATGAAGCAGGATAAAACCTAGATGAGTACAGACGTTTTGAGACCTTCCTTCCATGTGCACAAGTGAATTGACAGCCATTGTGGACATAATGTGGTCAGCCATTCATTGCAGACAAAGGAGAACAAAGAGCTGACTAATTACTTAGGAAATGAGGAAGTAAGCAGTGAGTAATTTACCCATAGAGGTTAAAAGCAGACAAGATATTCAATTCCACCTGGCTTACTATTGGTCTATTGCACCTCTCTAGTTACTTTGAATATAAACTACTGTTGCACTTATTTAACAATTAGAAGGGATAATAATATGTTATGATAAGATGAAATGATATTGATCTAAACCCCAATTCTCACAGGTTCTATTCTAGTAATTTGTGTTTATCTTATTAAGAGTATAAGAAAAATGGAACATGTGAAAGCTACAACTGCAAATACTAGCAGGTGAGAATGGCTGCAGTTTCCACACTAAGCATACACACACAAGCAAACCTGGGTCTGCCTCAGTATGGAATGGCCCACATAAATGAAGGACTGAAGAACCAGAAATCATCCAGTCCAATTTACTGTAGTGAATTCAAATATTCTGTACTTGAAACAGACCCTATAACTTTAGCTCATAATACAAATTACTGCCAGGTTACACAAGCCAAAAATACAGAGCAGGTACAATCAAAGAAAACACCAGGCTAGGGGTGTTCACAGGACTACAAATTGTGTAATAGAAAGCATACTACAATAGTTCAATCAAACCAGTCAGTTCATGACAGCAAGGGTGGGGAGCATTCAGTCCCTCAAATATTTTGGGTTTAAACTTCCAGAAGCTCTGGGTAACAGTGCCAGTGACAAAAGATGGTCAAAGTTCTAGTATAAAGCATTTGGAGGGCCTGAAGTGTTCCATCTCTGGGCCCTTGCCAATCTCCTCTGAGAAGAAATTTCTTGCCATCTAGGCAAACCTAGTGATCTTGTTGAATCCAAACATGAAAGCAAGTGGTGTTCCCTTCATCCTCATTCCAGTGAAAATACATAATTAATCTTTTAAATTACACATATTATCCGATACCTCACTCAAGTTACCTCAAAAAGCCCCCACCCACCCCCATAGCTCCACCAATCCATTAGTCAGTCAGCCTGAGATGAAAAGTCTTCATACTCTACACTTCATAAATGTAAAGTGAGTACTTTCACTCCTGCAGTTGCTCTAGGGGGAATGTTCTATCCCTTCACTCCTCTGATGGTTAGATATTCTGATCTGTATCCTAAACTTACTAATTGGCAACTCAGGCTCATTGTTTCTAATACCCATGCTCCCTTTTATCTCTTAAAAATAAAGGACTCTCCATTGCAGAATTAAAACTTTCATGTTTGCTTCAAAAGAGCTAAAAGGAAGCTACTTTGGTTCTAAACCAGTCTCTAGTGACAGTAATGGACTGGATGAGGTGAGTAAACCGAAGCTTAATGTAGGTAAACCAAAGGCAGATCAAGGAATAGGGATTCTACCTGTTTTGGATTAAGGTTATACTCCTTCAAAAACCCCAGCTTGGGTGTACCCCTTGATTCAGCCCTAACCCTGGACACCCATATTTTGGCAGCGGTCACAAGTGTCTTTGCACACTTAAAAATTAGTGCACCCGCTTTGCCTGTTCCTGGAGGTCTATGAAGTGGCTACTGTGGTGTCACATGCCTCAGTTACATACCATTTGATTTATTAAAATACATTCTACATGGAAACTGCTTCACTGGCTACTGGTCCATTTTTGGCACAATTCAAAATAGTCGACATGTCTGCTAAGCCCCACACACCTTGAGTCAAGCCTCATATCACTTGTCTCCTCACCAAATATGCTCATGAAGGTGGCAGAGATAGGACAAAGATGGGTGGATCCCAGGGTCCCATCTCTGCCACCTTCATGGGCACATCTGGTGAGGACACAAGTGAGAGCCTTCTTGGCAACTGCTTGCAGATTGTGAAATGCTCTTCCAAGGGACATCACACACACACACACCCAAGACTCAATAATTCCATAGGTAGCATATCTGGACTGTTCACTGCCTTAGATTTGGTTGCCCTTTACACAGGAGTTGTCCTAAAGCATGAAAAACAAAATTGATGTCAGATCATGATTAATCTTTTTTAAAAATTGCAATACTAGGAAAGAAGAGTACACTGTTAGTTGAGGGCATTCTTTTCTACTATTATTATATCAGCTTCTTTACCTTGCATATACGTGCAGAAGCTTATGAGCTTTGTTATTTTAGCTGTCGTCTTTTTAAAAAACTGTATCTTCTAGTTTTTTCTTTCTTTCTTTATGTTACAGCTCATGATTCATTCCTATTTGGCTGCAACACATTTTTCCACCCACATAGAAAAACATGCCAAACCTCTGAGGTTTTGCAATATTCTTTTGTAGCGTTCCTTTTATCAGGCAATCAAGTCAATATTAATGTAATTTTTTTTTCCTAAAGCAAATGCAGCCTTAGCTGCCAAATGCATACAACGGCTCATCGGGTGATAAAATAAAATATCAACAGGTAGTTCTTCCCTTTAAAAATTCAGCAGAGATATTCCCAAAGATTTGTGGCTTTCATTTTTTTCCTGCTAATAAGTGCAGTGCTGAATGAAGACAAACTTCAGAATCTGATCTTAAGGATGCAATATGAAACAGGTTTATAACATGAAAATTCCACCCCATATCATGAGAATGACTCATAAACAAACTTGGCATGAATTAGTTACAAATAATGAGTTATAATGCATTTCTTTTTCAAAAAACAAGAGTTTAAGCAAGTTAAATTACAACCTATAAGGCCTAAGTATGACTGTTTCACCTATTTTCTGTATTACTGTGTGTGTGTGCTTGTGTGTGTATCCTATGTGTCATGTACCAGCAGCATGCCACTCGTAGTATTCCATTTTATTTTTAGAAAAGCCAAGGGATCAAGTGTAACTAATTGGTTTTCGAGTATCCCAATAATAACTAATTAGCTTTGAAAAGTAACTTTCTGAACTCTTTTTATAAGGAGCTTCTTCTTCTGCTGCTGCTGCTTATAGAATAAAAGAGATGTGAATAAGAGCAAGCTGGGATGACTTACCTCATTTTATGTTTGTTTTCATAAAAGCTCCTCTTGTAGCAGGTGATTTTTGGCATTCATGACAAACAGAGAGTGTTTTCACACAAGGCTTTTATAGAGCAATTGCCTTGCTTCATTTACAAAATTTTATGAGTGGTGCAGATGTCCTTGTGTTCCACTTATAGCATCCCCCAACACCAAGGTTCCTATTTTCTTCCTCATCTTTTTTCGTGCAGAGAATCTTCCAGGGGGGAGGTGAATGGAACAATGCTATACAACTTTTTCATATAGTAGTACTTACTGGAAAGCAACTTTTTTGGCCACTGGTTGTGCTGGCTGGGAGATTCCGTAACTTCTGAGCCTTGTTTCTAAGTGATGCTATTCCTCAGTATTGCTGAATTTCCTCTTCTTCTCTGCCCTTACAGTACTCACCTTCATTGGCCACACTGTTGCTTTTTCCCCTTGCCTGTTGATGCTTGGATGAGTGGTATTTATATTTATGCTGATGTTGTTTTGCTTATTTGTGATTGTATGTTGATTTTGATTTTGATTTCTGTATAACCACTATGTTCTATATTTTTAAAAGTGTCATTGTTTTATTATGTTGTGAACTGCCCAGAGTGGCCTTGTAGTCAGATGGGTGGTATAGAAGTCAAATAAATAAATAAGGCACGGTCACAGGTGCAGACCACAATCCACATGAACAGCTTCTCTCCATTGGAGCAAATAGCAATGTGGACAGATGAGCTAAAGACAGAAAAAGCTAAGAAGAAGCAACAGGGAGAAGAACCTGTAGCTGTCCAGATGTTGCTGAATGAGTGTTCTCAGCGTGCCTCACCATAGAGGCCCAGATTGATAGGCTTGGAAGTCCAACAGGATCCAGAGGCCACAGGTTCTCCACCCCTGCGATATAAGGAGGAGAAGCACATGCTGGGAAAAGAAACAAGTACTAAACAGTATTGCACAATATGAATGTTCGCCAAGGTGAACATATTTTTTCAATCGTTTGTTTGGCTGTATTCAATTCATGGTGCTGTTTTTAATGGTGCACAGAATCAGATGCTTCCTGAGGATGAACCCTTGACCCTGCCTCATGGTAAGGGCAGTCCTGCTCTGCCATACCTTGCCTGAAATCCCCAGCTCTGGACTTGGGAACATTTGTTGGCTGCCTCTTCAAGCGACCAAGCACTTCAATTCTGTTATTACAGCCTGTATTTGTTTGCTCCACCTCAATACCAATTACTTTTTTTTTTCCATCTGTGACGTGATCTTTCCCTCTGCAATGGCCTGGAGGCATTGCCTGAAATCTATTGACTATACAGAGCATTCTCTGTGTACATATATAAACTATACCCTCCCACGAGCACCTGCCACAGGTGCTACATCCTGGTTGTTTCTCTGCTAAACAAGATTATCACTTTTCTATGGAGAGCTTCCATGTAGCACCAGGCAATGATGGAGACTTCTCATTTATCTGTGAGGGTCATTTAGAAATGCTGTTGGACTAAATATCAGCCAATGAAACTTAAAAGTGATCTCTCTCTCTCTCTCTCTCTCTCTCTCTCCCTCCCTCTCTCTCTGAGAGAGCAGCCCAATTACAAGAGTTTGGACAGGAGAGACCTGCAAGAACTGACTTGCACTGATCTCTGTGGATAAGAAATGCTTCCAGTTCTCATGCTTATGTCACTGATTCATATCTCTTGCTGGGTAAACACAGTTGTTTTGTACTTTTCCAAATACTCAGGATTCTGTCTTGCAATAATATACTCTGAAGCTCCAAGCACAGTACAAAATAGAGCTATACCTCTGTATAGACCAGTATATTACTGTAACAAATCACAATCTCCAGAGATTCTGCACCACGAAGAAAAAACAAGATCACTCTGCTTGTGCCATAGGCTAATTTAATATCTCCTCCTTTATATTATAGATTCATTGATGTTATTGCTAAAAGTTGTATCTCACTTTTTACTCTAAAAAGTGTCACAATGAAAACTTTTTGAAAATAATAAAATTTAATTTAAATCTCCAAGTCTTAAAAATTAAGTATAAAATGCAAAAAAAAAAAAAACCCCAAAAAACATCTAAACAACAGTCCAACAGAGCCCATCTTAGGGTAGTAATATAATTGGCATGACCTTGGAAATTTTTCTTTTTCTTCTTTTTCTTTTTTTGGGGGTGGGACTTATAACAAAAAAATTCTGGGACTTGTACATTTAAAAAGCAACTTCTTCTAAGCTACAGGGGTAACTAATAACAAAAAGAAAGGTATTACTTCCACCATGTCTTCTGTTCATACTCATTAAAGTACATTGATGTTATAAAACTTCATTGTGGGCAAACATTTGAAGCACAGAAAGAACTTGCAATCTAAGAGGCCTGTCAAGGGAATTAAAGTGGCCACTGAGATTAGGGCTGGTGGGTTAGCAGTGTCCCATTCCCTGAGGTTTCATGGGCAAAATGTGAAAGCTGGGGCATGCCCTTGTGATGTCAAGGGGACAGGCTATTCGGGAACAAATGCAAAATCATCTTTGTGTCTAAGATAGTATGGAAATCCAGTAGTAAGTCATGACTAAAGTATGCCAATTGAATCAGTGGGGATTGCTATATCCATATCTACATACATTCCATTAATTCAGTGGGCCTACTCTAATTGTATCTTATTACTGGTTTTGAGCCAGTGGCTGAAATCATGTTGCTTAGTCTAGTAAGAAGGGGAGTAGCTCCATTTGAATTAATCAAAGTACTGCAGCAGCTGACTCACCAAATCCCCACTGATTCAGTGGGCCAGTTCTAGTGAAACTCACTACATTAAACACCAGGATTTCAGCCAGTGTATTGAGAGGCCAGTGAAGCAGCGCTATCAAAGGCCCTGGAATTGGTTAGGAGAGGTTTGCAGGCTAAAGACTATTAACTATACAGGAAAGCAAGTGCACTACTAAAAGGAAAGGGAGCATGGTTTCTAAACAAAAGTACATTTGGATCTACTAGTGGAGCTCTGGCGGATGTATGTTATGTTAAGACAAATGCCTAGATCAAATTAGCATTGTCAGGTCAACAGAATCTCATTACCTGCAATTTTAGGACCAAGGTCTGAGACTGGAGAGAGAGAAAACAAACAAAAAAACCAGTTTCAGGGCCAACACCTGCTACATAACAGTACTAACTAACAGCAGAGCTGCTACAAAGTAGTTGTTACCTGAGGAAAAGTACAAGATGATGCTCTCATCCATTGAATATACTAAAGCTGAAAGGATTACTTCAGCACTGGCAATTGTACTGAGTCCTTCACAACCCTTGAAAGTAACAGCTTTGTGTCCCAACAGAGGGAGATGGGCAGGAGCAACAGCTGGGAATTACCACTGTGTTCCCTCACCATCTGTCACCTATAGCAATTTCCTCATTCTGCCTAATCCGGGGATAGCAGAGTAACAATCATCCTCAGAAGCTTTTCCAATAACAAAAAATATAATTAAGTTACACTATGATTGTAACTTCACTTTTTTTTTTCCAGATCTTGCTGTAACTTTTATATCTGTTTCTAGACACAGGAGTATAGCTGATGGAGGAAGGTCACATGGCTGAGATATTCTTTGAACAGCAACTAAAAAGTACTCTTTTATGGGAAATTAATGAATAACTTTTGTCCCTTTGTGCATGGCAGGAGAGGAAGTTGAACACGTTCCATATGCGTTGTCTCCGACACATTTTTGGTATCACCTGGCAGGACAAAGTTCCAAATAGAGTAGTCCTAGAAAGAGCTGGAATTTCTAGCATGTATATATTACTGAAACAGCGACATCTACATTGGCTTGGGCATGTTGTGAGAATGGCTGATGGATTCCAAAAGATCCCCTGTATGGAGAATTAGTGCAGGGAAAGCGCCCCAGAGGGAGACCACAGCTGCGATACAAGGAGATCTGCAAGCGGGATCTGAAGGCCTTAGGAATGGATCTCAACAGATGGGAAACCTTGACATCTGAGTGCTCAGCCTAGAGGAAGGCGGTACAGCATGGCCTCTCCCATTTTGAAGAGACACTTGTCCAGCAGGCCGAGGCAAAGAGGCAGTCCCGAAACCAGCAAAATCAGGGAGCTGGACAGGGGACAGATTGCATTTGTCTTCAGTGTGGAAGGGATTGTCACTCTCAAATTGGCCTTCTCAGCCACACTAGACGCTGTTCCAAGACGTGCTATTCAGAGCACGTTACCATAGTCTCTCGAGACTGAAGGATGCGTACAAAATGAGTAAGTGCTTAAACTGTAACCACAGAAACAACAAACCACACTGGAGCTCTTACAACTGGAACTGGAACTAACCTCTTTTTAAAAGTAATTTCAACCTCTGAATATAGTATGAATTATGTATATCAGCTTCATATAAGATTCCACTCATAGACATACTTTAGCTGGAGGACTCTGTTGTGGAGAAAGCTCAGTAGCAACTGAGCATGTATGAACCAGTCCTTTGTGAGACATTTAAGATCATTTATGTAATTATTATTCTGTTGAATAACCTAGAAAAGAATGTGAAAATGTAAGGTTGGTGAAAGAGGAAGAACATAGTTATTAGGTTATATTCAAATTCCTGTACAGAACAAAGCACCTGTTAATATAGAACGAAGGACTTTGCACTACCTGTGACGCAGAAAACATTTGTGTTCAGAATGACTCAGGATAGCTCACTCGGCAAGAAGGCGAGAGGAGAAGAGACGTCAAGAGGCTATCTCCGGAAGTCCAGCACTTTCATCATAAAAAGCAGGTAGTAATAAGAAGACAGTGGACCTGAACTTCAAGCTGATTTGGAACTAGTATGAAGATGGGAGGTTTGTCATAAACAGATGCAAGCCAGCAATAGCCTAAATATAGGTAGTCTAATGTGTTAAATATATGTGATCACACCCTGTTCACTTGTTTGTTTCCTGGACTTTTTATTTGATTATGTACAGTTAACACTGACAGCATGAATGCCAGACTGTGGTATGCTTCTGTACAGACAACCAGCCATAATGCCTCCAAGTTCCTTCATCGGATCCCAGCTTCCTCCCCACCGGTTGTTCATTCTTTTCCCTGAATCATTCAGTATCCATTGCCCATTGAGCATCTTCATTTCTCATTTAGTCTGTTTTTTTATCCTCCCCACAGTCTATACTCTGCAAATAAATTTTCTGCATCTGGAAACCTTGGGGTACCCTAGAGTCCGCTCCGTGGTCTAACAGCTAAGACATCAGCCTCTGGAGCTGGAAGTTGTAGATTCAAGTGTCACCACTTGGAGCATTTATGTTTGAGAGCCAGTGTGGTGTAACAGTTTGAGTGCTGCACTGGGACTCAGAAAACTGGAGTTCAAATCTCCACTTGGCCATAAAGCTCATTGGGTGACCTTGGAGCAGCCCAACACTCTCATCTTTCCCTGTCTTACAGGGGGTGTTATGAGAGTAAAGTGTAGAGAAGGAGGGGCCATGTATGCTGCCTTGAACTTCCTCAGGAAAAGTAGGATATAAATGTAAGAAAAAAATTAATAAACAAACAGTATCCCCTTGGGCATGTATTGGATTACAACTCCAGTTAGCCTCATGACCAATTGCTGTGTTGACTGATACTGGGAGTTGTAGTCCAACTTATCTAGAAGGAACTGATTTGGAAAAGAATGTCATATGGTATTTGTTATTCTAAAAACTTTTCAAGTCAGAGAGCTTCTCCTGCTAATAACTAGAAACTGGGCAGTTATTCTCCCCCTGCCCCCCCACAGGGAATAATAATAATAATAATAATAATAATAATAATAATAACAACAACAACAACAACAACAACAACAACAACAACAACAACTCAATAGGAGAATAAAGGAGGATTATGAGTGGAAAACTCTGTTATCTGAAACCACTCTAAAGTTCAGAGAACAAGGCAGAGTGATGGTGTGATAAAAGCTATGTCTGAAACCATTCTAACTTAATCGTTCATCTGCCTGGGGCTTCCTCAGTTACTATCATCCTCAGGGGATGTATGCTATGAATGCTGCCACGAATAAGTTCTGTCTCCCTAAGGATGAAAACATCCAGCAGTAACCTGGCTGTGGTTTTTAGGGTTGCACACTCACATGGGTAAAGAGCAGACTATGCCACTGCTGGACCTTTAAAGCAACATCCCCAACCTGGAGAACATTTTCAACTGGAATTCCCATCAACCCCAAACAGCAACCCCAAACAAGGATGGCATTTGCGATCCATAATATCTGAGAACATAAGGACGGAGAAAACTGCATTAAAATGAAGCAGCTTGAGTGATGAGGGTGGTGGTCTCTAACTTAAAGACCTACAAGGAATGAACATTTTATGCAATTGCTTTACACCACTGCTTTAAATAACTTTACATGTTTACTGTGTCTCAGTTTTCTTTTCTTGTCAGCCATGTTGAAGGCCTATTCTCAGGCCAAAGGGCAGCATGTAAATATCTTTAATAAATGAAAACTGGATCTAAATTTCACCTCTCTGCAAGGAGCTCATAGTGGCATCCAGAGATCCCATTTTCTTCTTTTTTAACAACTTTATTACTCCACACAGCAACATAAGAAACATTAACAAATTACAAAACTACAACTAACTTACTCACAGTGACTGTATGGGGTAGACTAGGCCAGGAAGGACAGCCCAAAGGACACTCAGGGACAAACCACAAGCTACATGAAGCAATAGTGGGCCAGCAGAGACCCCTAATGTTTTGACCCTGGATCTAGATTCAGACCAGGATGCAGGTGAGCCAAATTTAAACCTTCCCCCTTTTGAGATGTGCCTCCTTTGCACAATAAAAATAAGGGGAAATATCTTCCCTGGTACCATGTCTGTCTGTCTGTCTGTCTGTCTGTCTTCCTTCCTTCCTTCCTTCCTTCCTATCTATCCTTGGGGGGTGGGTGTTAAATAAATATCAGATGTGGAAAAGGTTAAACTTTATCATTGTGTTATATGTATCTGAGCCCCATTCATGGCTGAGCCAAATTTTGATCCTGATTTTCTAGCTCCAAATTATATCCTCTATCCATTACCCACAGTGGTTTCATTTGACAAAAATGAAAAATAAGTAGTACATGTTTGAAAATCATCCTCATATCTTACTACAGAAATATTAGACCCAGGGGAATCTCAGAGACTCAGATGGGTGAACACATCATCCCAAAATGTGGAGGAACAGCCCCAAGCCCTTTCACACAGGTAGGAGTAGGCTTACAACTTACTGAAGTACTATCTACAATATTCCCTGTATTACTTTCCTTATGATTTCCTTTTATATAGAGAGAAAGCTGAAAATTAAGGAATTTTCCAGTTTTCCAGTACATTGTGGCCTTAGTTTGAGGATGTTGAAAACTAATCACCATTTGTTGATGGACTATAGGCATTTGACCTACCAGAAAGAATAATATTTGTATAAGTAAAAGACTGAGTAATGAAAATGAAGCATAGAATACAATCATAAGCTAGGCTTCCTGATGGGATAGTGCATACTGTGACTCATTATTAAATCTGCAAGAGAAAGTTCATTCATAGTCAGTTTCAAGGATGGTAAACATGCTGGCTGCCTTATCATCTCCGAGTTTATCTACCTTTGCTGGATAATTACCTGAGGTGATAAAGAGAACAAAATGTGACAGCTGATTCTCCACTAGCAGTTTCCTGCCTTTAGATTATCATGCAACAGTTGCGATTCTAAGACGTCTTTGTCATGCAGAAACCACTTCAAGAGATTTCAGTTTTCTTGATTAACATTGCTCCCCCTCTTTTTATATCTGTATTGAATTCCCTCAGGATTATGAGGGAAACTGATCCAGAGAGTGGCACTCTTGGGAGGCTTCTCCCACCAGCTGACTCCTCAAAAGGGACTCATTTTTTCCTGCAAGCTGAGGGCAATTATACTAAGGTGGGGCCTTTAGAGTTGCATTTTGTTACAGAACAGACCTATAGTGTACACTTTCTACAACAGGGTAGCTCACAAAATTCTAAACAATATCCCTAAATTCCAGCCTCTTGCTAAGTAAAGTTTTCTATTCTATTAAAAAAATTGGCTTGGACAACAACATGGCAAGGAGAAAAAACATAATTGACAAGTGACAGGAATGTGACAGCAATGAGAAGGAGTTCTGCAGCAGACAGACATCTATAGCACCACAGCTTGGAAGTTACATTTTTGGCTAGAACTAAAACAAAAATAAAACACCCAAAAAAAACCCTGCAAGAAATCTATTGATTTTTGAGGTACTTTTTTGTCCCAGGCAATGTAATATATTTGACTTTAAAAGCACCTCCTTCTTCTTTTTTTTAAAGTGGATCTTAATGCAGCAAAACAGATCTAGTCTGCTTGACAGCAGGCAGCCCCCATTTGGGGAAAAGTGAAAATTTTGTCCACTGGGAATGCATGGGAAGTTATTAGGGCCAGGAAATCCCCACAACATAAGAAGTGTACTTTTATTTTATTTATTTTTGTCTGATCTTATTTTGCTTTCATTCTACCTTGTGTTTTCTGGCTCTGGGTGTTTGGGTGGAACTCCCTCGAGTCTACACACAGAACACTCCTTCATCTAATCCCCTAAACATTGTGTGCCCCCCTCCCCTGATCTCAGATTATTTGGAGTCAGTGACTGGGACCGTGAAATGCACAACACAACGGAGTCTCACCATGCACTGTAGGACAGTAGACTTCTTGAGAAGGGGGCACAAAGAGCACCAGCAGCTCCATGTCTCTTGCAGTGCTGAGTAAGGTGTTGTGTCAGCAAGCACAGCAGCCACCACAAGTAGCAAATGGACTTTTTGATGTGGTGTTATGGGACTTTTGCAAAGCAGAGGTTGCTTTTGTCCTGGGGAAAGCATGTAACCTACAGCTTGACAGGTCTAGCAAAGAACCCATCATTCCTGTCTATAATTATTTATACGGCTGGTCCTGACTGACCTTTCTTCAACAAATGTTGAAACCATGTTAATAACAGTGTTTTTCCATAATCAGTGACCAAGCCAGACATCACTTAAGGTCACAGTCGGCCCTAGTGTTAGGCAGAATGTGTGATGGGAAGATCTTTACATGGAGCAAAAAATAAATTAACAGGTTTGGCTTTTCAGCATCAGGAACAGCTGCACTGGTTTTGGTTTGAAGTGAAGTACATCAGAAAGGTATGAAGTTTAAGATTCAGGAATCATGTCAGCTGAAAATTTAGTTTAAAATATTGTCATGAATTAGCTAGTGTTATTTTTTGAAAACATTTACTTGGCTGCAATTCTTATAGTAGGGTTATTCAGAGGAAGTAGCATCAAAAGTATCCCTTTAATTCTAAAACCAGACTGCAGTTACTCAAAACACACTTTCTAGAAAGTAAACTCATTGGGTTCTACAGCTCTTCCATGCATGTAAGCATGGATGAGACTACACTTTGGCTGAAATCCTATTGCTTTCTTATGCAAGCCCAAGGCAAAAGGTATAATGTTCACTTGCTTCTAGCTGGCAATTAAAGAGTCCCCATTGGGATTCTTGAGCCTGCTCCAACCAGTATGCACATGCACCCCAGAGAAACATAGCAGCGACTGATTAATTGCTGGCTAGAAGCAAGTGAATGTTATGGTTTTTGCCTTCCACCTGCACAACAAATCAACAGGATTTCAACCTTAGCATCATAATACAGTGATGCCTCGCAAGACGAAAGTAATTCGTTCCGCGAGTAGTGCTGTCTTGCGAAATTTTTGTCTTGCGAAAAGCGGTTTCCCATAGGAATGCATTGCAATGCATTCCTATGGGAAACCTCGCAAGACGAACGATTTATTTTCGTCTTGCGAGGCATCGGTCTTGTGAAAAAGAAATCATTTTGCGAAGCACGGCAATAGAAGAAGCCGTCTTGCGAGTCACCAAAGCAATCGCAAAACGCTTTCGTTTTGCGAGTTTTTCGTCGGGCGAGGCATTCGTATTGCGAGGTACCACTGTACTTACAGGATAATGTAGTTAAATGAAAAATACTTCTCATAACATGCAACATCAAAATGGACACTGTAAAAACAGTGGTCAATTGCTCTGATTATAGTCTAAAGTTTTTATTCTGAGATTATCTGCTCCTTTCATTTTCGCCAAGTAGGACAACACATTTAAGGCAGAGAGCATTTCCTATAAACATACTTTTCAAATAAAGCCCATTTGAAAAGAGTGCAAGAAAAAAAGTTTACTCAAATTGTTGCTCACTCCCAACATGCTTACATTTGAACTCGAAGCCTCTTCACTTTGAGGATGACTGGCAATGCAGAGAGGAAAAACATTCACTTCCATGTCAGTTAGACAAAGGTCTCCAAATTGCCATTGACTGCGGCTTTCTTTTTCAAAGAAACTTATTCTGAGTCACTGGGATTGGTTGTTGGTTTTGGCAGCCAACATGGGATAAAAAGAGATGTAACATTTGAACAGTGGTCACATGGAAATTCCACCCGTAGATCCTTGCTTTGTAATTTGCCTTGCACATGTATCTTCACTAGAGATGGGAACAAATCAAAAAAATGGCGATTTGTTTTGATCCATTATTCGTCAAGGTTAATGGATCAACGAATACGAATATACGAATATTCTTTGACAAATCGATCCGTCGATTCATCTGCACTTTAAACGGCTACAACACTGGCCCCCGATGACCTAGAGACACCAAATTTGCAGGGAAGCTTCCTCAGACGCTTTTCTACAACTCCTGGTGAACATTGGATCACGGACCCCTGAGTTATATAGTCACAAAGAGGACACCCCCAGGAAAGCTCCCCCAAGTACTTAGAGACTCCAGAATCACAACAGAGCTTCCTATGTCTTTCCCCAATACACCTGCCAACTTTGGTGAAGATTGAATATTGGACATCCGAGTTATTCTCCCACAAATTGGGTCCCCCCAGGAGAGTTTACCACATGGCACAGAAGCCCATTCTGCCTACCGGCCGCCGATCATCTGATCAGAAGCCGATAGGCAGCCGCCACCCCACACAGCCAGCCACCCCAACAGCCTACCCCACACCCCCTTCCTTTCCCTACCTTAGCCCCCACCCCACTCCCATCGACACCCCCTTACCTTAATAGCAGCTGCCAGGTCTCCATCAGGCATTCGCAGCCACAGGGTTTGAAAAGGGAGACTGGCTGCCCTTTGCAAAGATGGCGGCTGTGGCTTCATTTAGGGTAGGGAAGCTGCAGCTGCCATCTTTGCAAAGGGCAGCCTGGATTGCCTTAAGGCAAGCTAAGGGAATCCAGGCTGCCCTTTGCAAAGATGGCAGCTGCAGCTTCCCTACCCTAAATGAAGCCACAGCCGCCATCTTTGCAAAGGGCAGCCAGTCTCCATTTTTATATGCGTGGCTCCGAGGCCAGAAGACCTTGGCAGCAGCGATTAAGGTAAGAGGGTGTCGGTGGGGGTGGCGTGGCGTGGTGCGGGGCCTAAGGTAGGGAAAGGAAGGGGTGGGGGTAGGCTGTGGTATTGGGTGGCTGTGTGGGGTGGTGGCTGCCTTTCTGCCGCCGATCAGCGGCCAGTAGGCAGAATGGTGATTTGTTTGTTTTTTTAATACGAAGGACGAATAAAAACAGGTAAATATTCATCCCTTCGTATTCGTGGGGGTCTCTGGAACCCACTAATATGGATCGACAAATATTTAACAAACCGGCTATATTCATCAGAAAAACCGATCCATTTTTATATTCATCCCCATCTCTAATCTTCACCCTTTGAGGATATGTAGGGAGACAGAGGGACGTGGTGGCGCTGCGGGTTAAACCGCAGAAGCCTCTGATGCAAGGTCAGAAAACCTGCAGTTGTAAGATCGAATCCACGTGACGGAGTGAGCTCCCGTCGCTTGTCCCAGCTCCTGCCAACCTAGCAGTTCGAAAGCAGGCAAATGCAAGTAGATAAATAGGTACCACCTCAGTGGGAAGGTAACGCCGTTCCGTGTCTAGTCGCGCTGGCCACGTGACCACGGAAGATTGTCTTCGGACAAACGCTGGCTCTACGGCTTGGAAACGGGGATGAGCACTGCGCCCTAGAGTTGACAAATTGTCAAGGGGAACCTTTACCTTTACCAAGGGAGACAATCTTTAGTGGCTGCCTTTGGAACTCTATGGATGTCAGCTGTCTGAACAAGTGCTTCTGAACTTTCGCTGTTTCAAAAGCTGCTGTGAAAAACAGTTTCTTCTTCTTCAAGAAAGAAAGAAAGAAAGAAAGAAAGAAAGAAAGAAAGAAAGAAAGAAAGAAAGAAAGAAAGAAAGAAAGAAAGAAAGAAAGAAAGAAAGAAAGAAGCCATACTAGAGGTTTGCCAGATTAGCTGCAAATAACTTTGCATAATTACTTTCAAGGTGTAATAAAAAAAATGCTGAGAACTGGCAAAGTATTATGGCATGCATGCAGAATAAATTTCGCCTGGGTTTTCAAGTGCAGTTCTCTCTTTTGCACTACAACTCATGGCCACAACCAGCTTTCCCAGACCAATTCAGCAACCTCTGACATGTTTCACCATGCTGGAACACTTTTACCCCCTCCTGTGTACAACACTCTGGCCTGCTCTTGGTAAAACTTGGCATGGCGTCTAGCCACCCACACACTGAAAGGATGAAAAGATCAAATTAGAGAAGAATTTCCACCTATTTATCATCAAGAGAAAAAACAACAAACAGATGCATAGATAGATATACCCACCTCTTCTTGTTTGTGCTCAGGGCTAGAGTAGCATCACCCAGCCTCCGGAGGTGTTGTACTACAACTCCCATCATGTCCAGAGATGATGGGGGTTGTAGTCCTAGACATATAGACTACACTGGGTTGGGAAGGATGATGTAAAACATATTCATAGAATGCGACAAGAATGGGCAGGTAGGCCTTTACAATTGGGCAGAACCATGGCAAAGGCTTAACAATGTTGTTGGGCTTGTTGTTGGGCTTGGAAGAGTTCTCTCTGGCAATTATTTTGATGATGATAAAAATGACCTACCTAATTGAGTTGTTGTATCAGAAAACACAAATGAAGTCTGTACACAGCATTATGAATAAAAAAGTCTGTATGAAGTTGTTGCTATATGCTGTCAAGTCACTTCTGATTTATGGTAAACCTATGAGTGAGCAATCTCCGGAATGTCCTGTTCTCAACAACCCTGCTCAGCTCTTGCAGACTGATGCCTTTAGGGAATCAATCCATCTCATATTTGGTCTTCCTATTTTCCTGCTGCCTTCCACTTTTCCCAGCATTATTGTCTTTTCCAGAGAATCCTATCTTCTCTTGATGTGCCCAAAGTATAAAGCAATCATAGAAAAAAAAAAAGTAGATCAGGTTCTTAATGGGAATTCTCTGGGTGATTTTCAGTAGAATTCCAAAGATTTCTGACTCCCAACGTTTTAATGAGACCATATAAAATTGCAAAATAACATCAAATCCCTGGAAAAACTGCTCCTTTGATAATAGCACCTTTCAGACTCATTGTTCCTCACCTACAAAACAAAGGTATTAACTGATTCCTTTTTCTCAGATCTTTGTTGTTCAGTTTTGCAGTGCTATCCTAACTAAAAATATATTGGCTCATAAGGGGGCTAGGACTGGGTGCCTGCCGCTTCTGCCAACAGAAATGTAACTGTGCTAACTGAATTGCCTTCTGCTAGTTAATCAGAAGAGATCTCTAGATAGAGTGATCTGCTGACAGATCTGCTCTGCTGACTACTATCTCCTGGAAGAAAAGGGGGAAAAGGCCAGAGCAAAAAAAAAAAAAAAAAAGAATTAAGTTAGACCAGAGCCAAGCCTCCTCCAGGCCAGGGAAACAAACACAATGCCAGCACAATGGTAGATGAAGGTGAGGGTAATTCAAAGTAATTTCCAACATCTATAGCCTAGGATCAGCTGGATTCAGCAGAGGTTGGTTTGGCTGAATGTCGGTTCACTGGTCCTGAGGCATCTTGGACTGTTTGGATTCCAGTCTTTGTGCCCGTCTGGACAGGAGAAGTTGGAGCAGTCTGGTTAATGCTTAAAAGGTTTCCCTCTTTAGTGCGATCTATTTTATCTCTCACTTGATGGAAAGGGAACTGTTGGGCTCTCTTATGTCTCTCAATATTTCTAAGCTCTTTGCCCACAATTGGAAAGAGGCAGAGGATGGCAAAAAAAATGGCACTGGTCTACAGAGCTGCCATACTCACCAAGGGAGCTTCTGCATCCAGGAGGAATCTAGGCAGGAGGTGAAGGTGGGGAATGCAAATCAGCAATAGAGGGAGAAATCAAGCCCTTTAGACCAGTGGTTGGGGAACAGGAATAAATTACCCCAAATGGACTAAAAATGAAAATCCTGGGGGTAATGAGCAGAGCGCTACCCACCCACCCACCCCCTGCAGCCAAACTTCAAACTGGAAGCCAACTCTCCCTGCTACCTTCTTTGGTTGCGGCACTTGTAAATCCGTTCTTTCAGGGATCGGAGATAAGGCGGCTTGATTGGTTACAGCTGTAGAACAGCCCCGGGCAGTCAATTGGCTTGTGAATGACTGCTTCCGCCGGAGGTGAGTGCAAGCACAAGGAGGGAAAGCTGCAATTAAGGAGGGAAGGAAGGTGCAAGAGAGTGACGGGTGGCTTCATCAGCTTGTTTAAATGTATGTAGAAAAGGGAGGGAGGGTCGGTGGGTGGGTGTATGTGTGTATGAGAGAGAGAGAGAGAGACTGACCCAAAGCTATGAAAAAAGGAACAGGCAAACAGGACTTGAATTAAGGGGGGGAAAGGGTGGCTTCATCAAGCTTGTTTAAATGTAATGAGAGGAAATGGACATACTGAACTGAAGCAACTAATTTTTGAAAATTGAGGGAGGAAGGGTTTGTGTGTGAGAGAGAGAGTGAGTGAGAGAGAGAGAGAGAGAGACAGAGACAGAGAGACTTGACTCTTTCATAAAACCATGAAAAAAGGAAACTTCTAAAATTTAATCTCCACTGCATTTAGCTCTGCAGTTTCTGCTGAGAACAGCAGAAGTCTGAAGTGTGTAGCAATCACGTTTCTCTATTTCTCATCCCCAAAGCAGACAAGAGTATCATAGTTTATTCCCAAAATCTGAATCCCAATATTTCTGCTCCTGGTCCTACTTTGACTGCAGCACCAAACAAAAGACTGTGGGTTTCTTTATTGAGTCAATCCATCTAATGTGCAGTCTTCCTCTTTTCCTACTGCATTGCACTTTTTCCTGCATTGCTGCCTTTTCCAGTGAGCTTGTCTTCTTATGATGCCACTGTAGTACAGTACCCTTTGTTTGGTTATTTTAGCTTGTAGTGAAAGTCCACACTTAATTTGCTTTACTTATCTTTCTGACAAGTCATAATAGGTTTGTCATCGCTTTCCTCCCAAGAACCAGGCGTCTTTTAATTTAGTGGCTGCTGGCACCATCTGCAGTGATCAGGGAGCCCAAGAAAGTAAAATCTGTCACTGCCTCCATATCTTCCCCTTCTATTTGCCAGGAGGTGATGGGACCAATGGCCATGATCTTTGTTTTTTTTGATGTTGAGCTTCAGACCATTTTTTGCGCTCTCCTCTTTCACCCTCATTAAGAGGTTCTTTAATTCCTCCTCACTTTCTGCCATCAGAGTGGTATCATCTGCATATCTGAGGTTGTTGACATTTCTTCCAGCAATCTTAATTCCGGTTTGGGATTCCTCCAGTCCAGCCTTTCGCATGATGTATTCTGCATATGAGTTAAATAAGCAGGGAGACAATATACAGCATTGTCATACTCCTTTCCCAATTTTGAACCAATCAGTTGTTCCATATCCAGTTCTAACTGTTGCTTCCTGTCGCACATATAGATTTCTAAGGAGATAGATAAGGTGGTCAGGCCCTCCCATTTCTTTAAGAACTTGCCATAGTTTGTTGTGGTCCACACAGTCAAAGGCTTTTGCGTAGTCAATGAAGCAGAAGTAGATGTTTTTCTGGAACTCTCTGACTTTCTCCATAATCCAGCGCATGTTAGCAATTTGGTCTCTAGTTCCTCTGCCCCTTCGAAATCCAGCTTGTACTTCTGGGAGTTCTCGGTCCACATACTGCTGAAGCCTACCTTGGAGGATTTTGAGCATAACCTTGCTAGCGTGTGAAATGAGTGCAATTGTACGGTAGTTGGAGCATTCTTTGGCACTGCCCTTCTTTGGGATTGGGATGTAGACCGATCTTTTCCAATCCTCTGGCCACTGCTGAGTTTTCCATTGATGATGACAAAAAAAATAGAGCACTGGTTCTTTGATATTGGGCTGTGGCACCAGGGTGGGTGACATGACCTTTAGCCTGGTTTGTTCTTTTTGCACACCACACACAGAATGATTAAAGTGGTAGGAAACCCCCCCCCCCAACTCTGCGTTGGCTGTCTCTAGCAAGCATGTCATTGCTAGCACCACTCTGGCAGCCATTGATGATGATTAAATCCTCTGCGAGCTAGCAAAAATTTAATGCAACTTGCTAGGCACGTTGGACACCTTACTACTTCCTATACCACCCCATGGCTGGAGTGCAATGTGTTCCAGTAAAAATAGTGCACATCTTTATTAAATTTGGTGCATCCTGCTAGTTCGGTACATAGCCTGGCAGCCATTGATACTGATGATATATCCTGCTAGTTCGGTACACAGCCTGTGTAGATTCAATAATATTTTGAATTCAAATAATGTATGATTTCCTTCCTTTCAAATCAAGGGGGTAATGTCGGCGTATATAAATTTTTTGGGGGGTAAAAGGTAAAAAAGTTTCCTGACCCCTGCTTTAGACAGTGACAGCAGCACTACTACTAGCAACATCCAGTATTTTTACATCCTTTGCAAACCCTTCCTGGTGGTTTATATTATGCATCTATGATGTGTGTTGGTTTGGCATTTTCTTCTCTCTCTCTCTCGGAGGTACTAAAAACTCAGACCTGTGCGAGGAACGAACTAAGAATTTTTACAACAGAATTTTGATACAGGCACTGTTGTGGTGGGATATTGTTAAAATGGTAGGGCTTTAAGCCAGTCTGAAAAAAATCCTCAAATTCCCATTTGTGGCATGTAATCTGATCATGTGAACATGATGACATGATAGTACATTGTGGGGAACAGAAGCACTGATGCTACACTGAAGTTACAGCACATTAGGGGATACATAGTAACTATAAAGAATTCTGCATAACTGCATTGCTGTATACTGTGTGTTATGAAGGAGCAGCATCAGCCTTGCCCATTATGCCTACAGGCAGAAAATGAGTTCAGCACAAGGCAAGAAGGGTGGTGTACATGGAATCTCTAGGAAAATGTGCCATTTCCAGTATGAGTATGGTGTCCTTTGTCAAGCCATGAATGTAGAAGGCAAAGATATTTAGATTCATATTTAGATTATTTAGATTAATATTTAGATATTTATATTTAGATATAATATTTTGATATTTTGATTAATATTTAGATTAAATGCATGTGGAAGAGGACTGATCTAGCTCTATGCCCTCCATCACTGTTTTGCTCATGTGAAGTGACAAACGTGAAGAAGAGAGATTCATTGATCCATGACAGTTCTCCATGTGAGCCAGGACAGGAGGAAATAAAAGCTGTGGCTCAGGTGTACAGCCTTCACAGATGGAGAAAGTCTCCCCTCTTTATATCGGTTGCTTCATGTGCAAAACAATTAGACAGGGAGGAATGATAGCTCATTCTCCTTTCCCGCATATTCAATGCACCTGGCAAGTACAGAATGAAAGAATAGGATTCTACCTCACTTAAACAGCAAATGAGATGGTAATACTCTCTTTGGACTGTACCATTTTGCAGTGCTGGGAAGAGGTCACATGATGAATGCTTGTGTGTGTGCGTGTGTGTGTGTGTGTGTGTGTGCATGTGTGCATGGTTAGACAGATATTGATAGATATAGATTTTAAACTACCTTAATCTATCTTCTTTCACCAAGAGGTTTATGCTGAAATCATCTAGCTAACAAGCTAGTTTCTATGCATAGAAGGAAGCTTTAAAACAGAGGAGCATTCAGGTAAAGGTACACCCCTCCTTCAGTTCCAGCAGTGTAGTGCAAGAACAGTGTGGCCATCTCCTCTGCCTTTTTCATTATCTTCTAGGCCAAAAATGGGTGCCAGTGGTTAGTAATCATGTCATAACAGGAGCTCTCCCTGCATATATTGCCATTAGGATAAAAAGCTTAAGTATGTCAACAGGTATATCTTAAATATATCTGGCCAAGTTAGCTAAGATGATACCATGAGGGAATACAGATTTCTAATCCTGGAAAAAAAAATCACGTGACCCAGAATGCAGGTACATACAGATATAGATACACACAGTCAGTCAGTCACACACACACACACACACAGAGAGAGAGAGAGAGATTTTCTTATTTTGATTGCTAGCAGTAACTTAACACAGCTATTCAGTGAAAAAACCCATGTATTCAGTTAGCTGAACAACAATTACTCTTATTAACAAACCTATTCCTGTCTCCTCAGGTGAGTAATAGCTTTAGAATCAGTTCTGTCATCACCTCTTATGAGTTTTTTGTTCTTCTCTTTTTTTTTCCACTTTAAGAAATTCCATTCAAGCCATTTTATCTTCTGAAATTATCACCTGCACAGCTTATTTCCAAAGATACCAATGCATGTCTTGTTTTATTTATGATTCTTCTAAAAACTTTGATCTGTGTGCCAATCATGATAAAGGCAGAATTTCTAATGAACATACAGAACTATAGAGCTAGCTTAACAGCCAGTTTGTCTTGTTTTGGAGTGTATGTTTTTCAATGGGCGTAGGCATTTATTTTTAGTTGTGTAATATCTTGCTCAGTGAGCTTACAATGCTGTGTCTATTTTGATATTTTAATTGCTAGCAATCTCTGAAATACCAGTGGTACCTTACAGGCACAGAACAAAACTAATTAAAGCACTGGGGAGGTCTACATGTTCAATAATGTATGCAACATCTCAACCTTTGTCCATGTTGCTGCTCTGTTATACATTGTCTATTTATTGAAAAAGTAAGCATTTCCTTTCTGGGTCAGTACAGCATCCATCTGGCATCTATTTCTCTAGCTTTGTACTTCTTTCCCCAACAGCCGGTCTTGATGCCTCAGGAAAACAGGATAGAGCTGGCACACATTCCCACTGTCCTTATCTTCTCTTACCCTTCTTTTTCAGGAGTACCTTTAGGAAATGCTTCCTAAGTGTTCCTGGCCAAAATCCTTCTGCTTACTACAATCATGCTAGAGCAGGTCCATTGAATCAAATGGAGATTTGGTGAGTCAACTTCTCCCATAAATTCAATTGATTCAAAGGAAGCTATGGAGGAGTTGATTCACCAAATTCCCATTGATTCAATGGACCAGCTCTAGTGTAATTTACTATGTTAAGCAACAGGATTTCAGCCACTGTGTTTCTTTTCAAGGCCTCTCCCCTTGATATTAAAGAGGGAGAAGAGAGAAGGATAGGATCTGCTTTAAACTGATCCATCTAGCTCAGTATTACCTACAGCAGTGTTTCCAATGTTTAGTCCTTAGAGGCTGGTGACTATAAATGCCATCACTCTGACTGCTTACTGGCTAGGGATAATAGGGTTGAAATCCAATAACATTATGCAAGTCCAAGAATGGGAAACAATAGTCTACAATGACATTTGTAACATGATGACCCAGATGTGTTGGGTTAATTCCTACCATCTCTATGCAGTTTGGGTGCTGAGTTGAGGAAGGCTGGTATATGTTTTCTTTGAGTGGCTCCCTGGGATACCAGACACTGCTCTATCACAGAAGTACCTGGAGATGCCCAGGACAGGGCACTGTGCAAGCAAAGCAGACTGCTTGATTGACATATGAGTATTCCAACTGCATGTTTTACTCGTAGGCTCACAAAATGAGCAGGGTGTGGAGCAGCTCAAAAAAATGTTTTGGGGGTGGCCCTCATGTTCCAGTCTATGTTCACTCTATATAGCAGGGGAATATTTAGAAAATGCATACAGAATCAAAATAGCAGAGTAAAACTTTAAAAAGACAGGCTGGATTAATTAAATAAAAAGGTATGCCAAGAAATAGGAAGGGCCTTGAGAGCTGAATAAATAAAATGGGCTTTTTCTGAGACTACAGATGGATGTTAACACAAAAACCAGAGGGAGTGAAAGAAGATTTAGAAAATAAAATAAAAACTATAGTGGTAAATGGAAGGTTTTAAAAGAAAATTATGAATTGATAAAGATGCGTGGTTAAGACTATGAATGAAGTAAAAAAAATTAACCAGAAGTATTATTAATAAAATAGAAGTGAAAGCAAGTCTGTGAAGCAGCCATGGTGAAGAATTAATATGAATAAGAGAAAACATATAAAGAGTAAGACTGAAGAATTAGTTAAGATGGATTAATAATAAGAAACCTAAATGGAACATGTAACAAACCAATCAAGCAAAATATTTGGGGGGAAAATCCTATACATTCTATTTATATTGAATTAAGATTTAATCTAGAATTAGCCTATTTTGTAATTACTCAGGGAATATTTAAAGAAGTTTTTTTAGGGATGTACACTCAGATTTGGAAATATTCAGAATTCATCAAATAATACCATATTAGAATAGTTCTGTATATATTTGTTTCTGAGTTTGATAGTTCCAAATATAGTCATGTGAAAAAGAAAGTACACCCTCTTTGAATTGTATGGTTTTACATTTCAGGACATAATAAAAATTATCTAGTCCTTAGGAGGACTGAAAATTAGGTAAATACAACCTCAGAGTAACAACAACACATGACATATTATACCGTGTCATGATTTATTTTACAAAAATGAAACCAAAATGGAGAAGGCATCTGTAAAACTCTAAGTACACCCTTACTGCTTCCATAGGAATTAAGAGGCTAAGTAGCAAGCAGGTGCTGCTAACCAAAAGCCCTTGAGTAATTGCTCATCAGCAAGTGTGACTACCTCTAAAGCCAAAGTTTTTGTAGTTTGCTGATCTGGAGCATTCAGGTGTATTCAGGAATTCTTACGATATGATTTCATTTAATCTCTGCAAAACCCATCTTTGACTGTGTGTTTGAACTGCATGACTACATTTTCAAATGAAAGCATGAGGCCAAGCATATTGAAAAAGACATTTGGATACCTTGCATCCAGAGAAGAAAGATAAAACCTTGGCTTCCTTCAAGAACCTTCGAGAGAATTTTGAGAGAAGGCCAACACTGACACAAATTCTTACTCGAGAGTCACGGGAATTAGACAAAGTTCTTGTTGCACCATACAAAATTAGTAAACTGCTAAAACTGGAAATGCTCACAACATTGGTGAGTCGCTTATCCTGCCTTCAGTGTCCATAATAATATCTGATGTCATGAATTTTAGTGCCAAAAAACAATTCAGACAGTTCCTTTGAGTAACTCCACTGTTGCCAGAAGAATCAATGAGATGGCACATGACACTGAAAAGGGATTGATCAGTTCAGTCCCATTCAAGAAATTCTCTTTACGATTAGAAGAAACTACTTTACAAGATAAGGACACTCTTCTTGTGGCTTATATGAGATTCTGGAATGGTGACAAACTGATAGAAGATATGTTGTTTGCCAGGAGGATTAAAATAGATACTAAGGGACTGTCTATTTTTGAAGTTAAAAGTTATTGAAGTGAGAACAATTGAAAATGTAATTGCTTATGCAACTGATGGTGGTGGTCAATACAGAGGATTCATCACCCATCTAAAAACAGTTATACTTTCTGTCTTTACTATTCATTGCATCATTCACAGGGAGCACCTACTATCTAAGAACCTGGGAGGACACCTCAATATTTCGCTTATCATAAAGACCATAAACTTCATCAAATTCCATGCCCTTCAGGATTGTCTTTTCTGGCAGCCATGTGAAGAAAATAATGAAGACTTCCAGACACTGGTGCTGCACACCGAGGTTAGGTGGCTTTCCAAGGGAAACTGCCTTCAACGTTTTGTTACATCTGGGACACCATAGTTTCTTTCATGTCTGATAAAGAGCATGGAAAAAAACGTGTTGATGCTAAGGCAGATATATTTTATCTGGCACATACTTTTCAGAAACTTAATTTCTTAAACAAGACCCTACAGGGCAAAAACAGTAAGTTCGTATATAGTAAGGAAGCCACTGTTTCTTTCCTTAAGAAACTCAAAGTCTGTTGGCACAATATAGGACGTTGGGAATTTTTACAATTTCCAAACCTGAAGACAATTGCAGAGGCACTAAAGGACAATGACCTGACTGTTTATGAGAAGCATCTCAAGGATGCAAGAAAGATTAAAGGATATACAAGAAAGATTAAATGACCTGTTAAACCTGAGTATCCTGGATTGGATTTTGAATCCATCTGAAGTACAACCCACCCAGGTTGAGGCAGAAATTCAAGAGAGTTTGTTTGATCCTCAGAGTGATTTAACTGCAAATTGTCTGTTCCGTCAGTTTCAAAATGATTTTTGGATCAAGAATGATCTGCCAAATAAATTCCCAACACTGTAAGAGAAAGCCCCAATTTTTTATTGCCTTTTCCTCAACATATTTGGTTGAGTGTGGATTTAGCAAGGTAGTTTCCTGGACAAAATCTGGGAACAGAATTGATATTGCAACAAGAGGTGACTGCCGACTGTCATTGTCTAATATCATGCCTGATATCATGAAATTTGCAAGAAAGCACCAAGCTCTAGGATCACATTAGGCCTAACAAATGTTTAATTTGATGCCGTCTTTTTAAAAGTTTTGTCAAATATGTCAGAATGTTCATGTTTTCATAATGTTCAATAATACTGTAAATGATTTTATGTTTATCTGTTCATTTCTATCCTTGTTTGATGTGGGGGGCCTGGAATCTGAGAAGTCTGCCTAGGGGGGAGCATAGCCAAAAAAAGGTTGAGAATGGCTGATACGGAGGATTTAAAACATGGGTCAAAACTGTGTTTTTCAATAAGGAGGAAAACAATTGCAACAAAAATGCACAATATGCCAAAACTAAACTTTAATTTAAAAATGCATAATGCATGATAAAAAGCAAAAGCAAGTGTGCTGCTTATGTACCACCCCATAGTGTATAGAGCACTATCTGGGCCGTTTACAGTTTAATTATGCAGGCTACACACTCCTCCCCCCCCCCCCCCAAGCTGGGTACTCGGTTTACTCACCTCGGAAGAATAGAAGGCTGAGTCAATTTTGGGCTGGCTACCTGAATCCATTGGGATCAAACACAGGCCATGGGCAGAGTTTTTGACTGCATTACTGCAATTTAAGCATTGTACCATGAGGCTCCTCAGAGCATCAGAATGGGAAGAATGACCCAAAAGAGAGAGAGAGGTGCTAAATGTTATTATATCATGTTTGAAAGAAGGACATCAAATGCTGCTGCCTCTCCCTCTGGGCTGAAATAGTAGGGTCTAAGACAGATTTGACAAATCTATTACAGATATAAGAGAAGAGGAAAAACAATTACAATAACTTAGATTTTACAGTTATTTATTTGGAATGTGGACCAAATGCATTCCATCAAAAGCAATCATTTCTTCAAAAACTGAGGATATTTCTTTTTTAAAAAAAATGTGGAAATCTTGGCAAGTTTGAATTGTAGAAACAAAGAAGTGTGGATAGATATTAAGACTGGTTTTAAAAATATTATTTCATGAAATGTACGAATATAGGTCCTCTATTTTATCAAAATACACCATTCTCATTAAACAAATGCAGAAATAAGTAATCAAGAAAAAAAATGGAAATTTTCAACAGTTTTAATCAATGGGAGAAAGTTGATAGTTCAGTTGTATAAGAAATTATTGAACAGAAAACATTACAATTTTTAAAAGAATGTGTGTATGTATGTAATAAAGAATTGGGGACTTACAGAGAGGTTTCAGATGAAGTATGCAACTATTTGTTTTCATGTCCCCTTTCCAGAAATAATTCAGTACAAGGAGCTAAAATGACTATAGGACAATGGGTCTAATGGAATAGGAAACATATTCTATCATAAGTAGAGAAGATGTGGTAGGATGATTAGCATTATGCTTCAAAGTATGGTGGTTGAGATAATCAATGAAATGTTTTTGTTTAATGGATCCAGTTATCTATTTGCCAGATTTTGTTTAAACGTTTGCCCCAGGAAACAAGCATCTATTCTGTGCATTCTTACTAGATATGTGCACTGTCTTTGGACAGAAGTGCAAAACATAAAATGTCTGAATCAGGGATATTTGTTTGATTTGGGAACAACTATAGGGCACCACCCAACTAAGGGACGTGGTGGCGCTGCGGGTTAAACCACAGAAGCCTCTGTGCTGCAAAGTCAGACGACCAGCAGTCGTAAGATCAAATCCACGCGATGGAGTGAGCTCCCGTCGCTTGTCCCAGCTCCTGCCAACCTAGCAGTTCAAAAGCATGCAAATGCAAGTAGATAAATAGGTCTAGTTGCGCTGGCCACGTGACCACGGAAACTGTCTTCGGACAAACGCTGGCTCTACGGCTTGGAAACGGGGATGACCACCGCGCCCTACAGTCGGACACGACTGGACAAATTGTCAAGGGGAACCTTTACCTTTACCTATAGGGCAGAGCACAGAACTGCTGTTCACCCCCAAGGTGGAGCAAAACCCCAACAGAGCCTTGTTTTATTTGGTATTCATAGGGTAAAAAAGATAATCAACAATATGAATTGAGGACAATGGAAAACAGTCTTGGTACTTGATGTTCCTAGTACCAAAGAAGAAGTTGAGCGAAAGCTCACCCCCATCATCACCAATCCTAAGAGCTTTCCTGGACATTCTAATCATAGAGGGGAGGCTCTGATAAGATCGCCACATACTCTGTATTTTCTTGCAGTCACTACACTAGCAATTTCACAGAACTGTACAGCAAAAGTGAAAGACTTACATCACTGCTTAGAGATCTTTTTGGCATTCTGAAACAGTCTTCTTTTTCTGTCTCCTTTCACTTAGCTTTGTTTACAAAATGTAATTGAAATATTACACTATTAGGATTGAGTGTGTGAGTGATTGTGGAAGGATGATTCCTGTAAGAGCTTTGACTGGATAGATCACACAGTTAGGGCATTAACATCTATCTTTCCTCCCGTATCACCATCTTTTCTCTTCTCTTTTTTTTATCTGGTAAACACCAGATGCTGTCTGCAAGGAGCTTGGGTCTACCCCATGTCCCTGTAATGGATGACACTTTGTGCCCCCCACATTGTAGCCTTCTGCATTCCCCCTCCCCATTTGCAGCTAGAGAGAGAGAATGAAGTGGAAACAGACAGCTAATGTCTTGGACTCCAGATGGACTGAGTCAGAACATCTCCTAAAGGGTATGGGATGGGCCAGTCCTGATCTGTAGGTTCATAATTTGGATACAGAGTGGATTGGGAGGCCTTCTGCACATATCTGGTTCTTACAATAGCTAGAAAAACAGATGCAGAAACTTGGAAAACTAATAAAAATCCTCACAAAGCAGCATGAAAATGAAAAAAAGAGACAGAGAGAGCAAGACAATCAAACTGACCCATTTTTCAAGAAGTCCAAATAGTTCTAGCAGAACACCAATGGGTTGAAGCAAATTTTAATGTTTTGGAGTTAAGACCAAGTTTAAAGGGGCAAGATGCATTCTGTGATAACACGGAATTGATATAGGTTAGGGTTTTGAACTTCTTTCAAAGCAGAAGTAAATTATAACTGTCTAATACAATCTCTGTATTATTGCTTTGTATTTATTGTTATTACTGCAGTCAGGCCTCTGCTCATGACCTGAGTTCGATCCCAGTGGGTTCAGGTAGTTGGCTCAAGTTGGCCCCTTCTAGGGGCACAAAATGAGTACCCAGCTTATGGGGGGAGGGGCAAAGTGTTCCTTTCATAATTATATTGTAAACTGCCCAGAGAGTGCTCTAGTTCTATGGTGCAGTATGTAATTCTGGACTGTGATCTGATTCAATAAATGGCAGCTTCCTACATGCCTGTGTGGACATACTCTGTTTGGGCATAATGCCTGAAGGAGGGTATCAGTCTTAAATATTTATTTATTTTATTCTATTTATTGACTTCTCATTAATTTGTTTTTCAATAAATATATCTACAGATGAGTGTGTAAAAGCTGTCACATTTCATTTTGGATCCTTGATTCCCATAATTTAGGGGTGGGCATCCCCCAAAGTTCTGGGGACCACACATGCCCCTCACTGCACCCTGGAGGGCTGCAGCTATTTTCACAATCCCTCCCCCTCCATTTTTTTCTTGCAAAACAATGGCAGTTTTTAAATTGAAAAAAAACATTGTGTACCCAGTAGTGGCATTTTTAAAATTAGGATATGTGGGGAGCCCCAGAGTTATTGGGGGGCATCAAAACACAGCATAATCATACTCTAGAGGGCACAAGAGGATGTATTGTGCCTCCTGCCCCAAAAATAAATTAAATTGGGGGTATGCAGGGGGGCTTTTGGGGGCCACATGTGCTCCACAGATCTTATATTATTTTCCACCCATAAGCCCGTAACAACTTGTCACATGTCTGGCAATACTACCCTTAGCTTTCCTTGACTTTCATCTGCCACATGACTGTTCATAGACCTGCTATGGGCGTGATGCCATTGAAAATATATAATGAGTCACTCAAGCTTAGTCCCATCAACACTGGCTGAAGAATGTTTATATTCAAGGACTATTTAATAGTAACAAAGTGTGGGGATATGTTCCTTACTAGTATCTTACAGTAAATCATTGCTCAGTCAGAAGTGTATTTTTATTTTATTTGCTTTGCTTTGCAGCACCTGCTTTAACAGTAACAGTCAGAGCTCCCCTTATATATTGGTAGCTAGGAGAGGTTGCTGGCATGTATCATGCAAAGGGTGACTTCCTTGTTGTATCTTGAGACACCTGTGAAATAACTGCAGCAGGACCTGACACATTTTTTTCTAAAAGCCAGCAAAGACAAGAGATTATAGCTTCTTCTTGTGTTATATCGCATACTTTCAGCCAAGCCACTCCTTTCTTGAGGAAAGGCCTTTCTCAAGATTTTTCATCCAGTCTCTCTCTCTCTCTCTCTCTCTCTCTCTCTCTCTCTAAATTTCCTTTTAACATTATGCTCAAATTGTTCCATGGCCAAAACTAATATCCCCCATGCCTGGCCCTACCATTAGGCAGAATGAGGCAGCTGCCTCAAGTAACTGATGCTAGAGAAGAGCCTCGTGGCGCAGTGGTTAAACTGCTGTACTGCAGCCCAAACTGTGCTCACAACCCGGGGTTCAATCCCAGGTAGCCGGCTCAAGGTTGACTCAGCCTTCTATCCTTCCGAGGTTGGTAAAATGAGTACCCAGCTCGCTGGGGGGGCAATGTGTAGCCTGCATAATTAACTTGTAAACCGCCCAGAGAGTGCTTGAAGCACTATGGGGAGGTATATAAGCAGCACGCTTTGCTTTTTTTGCTTTAGAGGGCTGGAGTGGCCACCCAGTCATTCCTCCTAAGGCCACTGGGCATTTTTCTGTCATGGAGGACAGAGATGTGTGTCTATCCTGCACTCCTTAAATTAGTCCGCAGCCCTAATGTGTGGTAAAGGAAGCTAGTGCTGAAGTAAGGTTCAGCAGATGGTCCCTTTGGCATCTGTGTGTGGAATTTAGTCCTCCTTTGGAGGAAAGACAACTTGAGCCACCCCACTATGTGAGTACAAACATTACTACTTAGGTATCTGTTTACTTAGCACCAGCTATATTCATGATAATTTGCAAAGAGCAGGTATGGCAGGTCACTGTGCCAAGGGGCCTAAAATCTTAAATTGACACAAGGAAACAGACCGAAGGAGAAATTGAGATATAAGCATGTAAGGGAAAAAATATGTGAGTACCAGAAATGCCTGTCTCTATTTGTACTGTTACAAGGATGTTGGAATTCAGGGGGTGTTCCAAAAGCTTTCTGAAAAAAAAAACAGATTTTTTGGAGTGATCTGGACAAAGTAATGGAGATAATTGCTCAGAGCCATTCTAGGAGGCAGTTCCAGCTATATGGGGCATCGGATTCAGTTAAGACAACATTGTGATATTTGTATTGGGTCACCAACATTTAAGGTTTACCATTTCACACACAGCTTAACGTATGTTTCATTCAATATAATCTGACAAGGTACACCAACGTCGTTCTAACACACATTGTTATCTGGATCCACTCCACTCTCTCTTGCTGTTGAAACACCCAGCCAGCTACTGATATAAGCCAGAGTCCTAGTTAGCCTCGAACGAGCAGAGTCCCACCAACATGGTAATGAGGGACCATGGCACTTGCATAAGTTAGGCAAGTGGAAGGCAGGTTTTCTTCATGGAAATCACCCCTGGCTCCATGGCAACATGTGTGCAAGTGGCAAAATGCCACATTACTGAGCTGGCAAGACTTTCCACGGAGCAGAAGCTCAATGGTATACTGGCTATAAGCAACAAACAGACAAGGCTGGGCATCTTTACTGTTTCCAATAACTCCATCCTTCCACCCCCACCCCCACCGCGTGGGCACGAAAAACCAAAGTTAAGTGTGGTGCATGTCAGGGGAGTTGTAAGCAAGCACAGTTACATCATACAACATACATCATAATTCCTGATTGTGTTAGGGTATTAGTCTTAGTCCACGGTTTCCTGGCTTTGTGGAGCATAAGTCAATATGGAATTGCCTTAAGTCAGGTCTGAAAAGAGTAGTTTAAAAAATTGCATTTGTCTTTGATCAAATTATTGACTCAGCCTTAGAAGGTTCATTGCAGGTCAAGACAGACGGTATGGTATGCAGGCAGAAAACATCAGGTTCCACCCTTGGCACCTCCAGATAGGCCTGAGAAAGCTATCTGTCTGAAAACCTGGAGAGCTACTCTCAATTCAGTGGCCATGGAAGGGAAACTTGAAACCCTCCAGATGTTGTTGGACTCCAACTCCCAGCATTCCTTACCTCTGGCAATGCCATTGAAGCCAAATTAGCATTCCTTCCCATAGCCCTGAATTCCGGCTCTCCAAGAGACTATGACTGCTTCTAGAGTTGTTCCCCTGGAGATATCATCAAATGCATATAAGCTATCAATAGCTAATGGATCTGTCATTGCTAAATATCATCCCATTTGGGAGGTTGGGTTACTAAATCTACAGCAAAGCCTTTGAGCAACCAGCAAATGAAATTAATGTTTTGCCTCCAGGCTTCATTCCCGCATTTGAAAAGCAAATTATTTGGGGTCTTTGGGGACACAATTAATACAGTATTATGTTATAATTGCCCCACCACTTGTGGTCATCCTTGCAAAGGCTCTTGGAATGGCCCTGGCTTTCTTCACTGACCTGGAGCTCCATGCGTCCAAATTGACACTGAGATAACCAGAAATTCTTGCTTTGCATCAATATGTTTTAGGAGAATTTGATCTTTCCACTCCGGTTATTCTCAACATCCATTAGCTTCCTCGCCTTTTTTCTTTTTCTTTTTTCTTTTAATGGCAGCCAGTCTGAGACAAGTTAATGAAGGGTCATGTTTCTGTTGACTCTGGGACTGTGTTGGTAAACAGAAGAAACAAAGGTCTAGGCAAGCATTTGCAAGCTGATTGCCGGAGACACTATTTTCTTGTTTGTACTTTCATCAGTGACTGAAATTACCCTACAGCTTGCCTGCCAATTAGCAAACGGCCAATATTTGATTTAGGGCATTAGAAAAGAAGAACTGGAGGTGGTAGAAAGGCACTGGAAAAGAAAAAGATGGGGGAAATATGAGAACGAGAGAGATCATAGTTTTAAAACTTTTTCTTCATCCTTTCTACACTGATTTGTTTGCGAAGGAACCCTTCTGGCTTCCCTGAGGATTGTTTCAATAGTGTGGGCAGGAATCACACAAGCTTTGCTTTCAAACAAACTATACATTTACAGTACAGTATTTAGATAAAAGAGATTAACAGAACTCTCTCCCTGTTGCTATGAGCTGTATCTCCTTGAGTCTAGATCCAAAGCACTGGGCAGTTACTGCTTCATCCCAGCAAACACAACCCTTTAAGGATGTATATAGTATCTCTATTTGTAGTGTTACCAGGATGTCATGTTTGCTGCAAGTTGGTGAAACTAAAGAGGGAAAAAGAAAACAAAGGGTGGAAAGGCAAAATATTGTGGCACTTTAAAGACCAACAACTGTTTTGATCTGTTTGTTGCTCTCACTCTCTCTCCCTGTCCCTACTTCCCTCTCTCTCTCTCCCCCGCCCCCTTTTTTGTTCAGTTTTTGGTACATGGTATACAAGCTGCAAAAGTTGAATAGAAAATCTATGAACAATAGAATAGAACAGAAAATCTATGAATAGAAAATCTATTAACATCAAACTACAACTATTACCAACACAGGGTAAAGAAAGAAAAAAATTGAAAAAAAATCCACTTCTTCGGCACAAGAAGTGTAAATGCTATGTCCTCTACATTTGTACATACTCCCACAGTGGTAAGAGTCATGGCCTGGTAAGGATGCAGACGGACAATAAACAAAGTGACAATGCATCGTTAAGGCAAGATGATTAGCAAAATGTTAATCACTTGCAATTACTGGCCATAGGGTGATAAGATGTATATTAGATATGCTTGGTTGTCATAGAAATGCCAAAAGTAATTTCTGGGGTAGAAGTAAGGGTCTGTCAGGGGAAACAACTATTTTATACCCATGAAATATTACAGGAAGCTGGGTTATTAATCTATGTAGTGCACTAAGAATCCATATTTATTTGGCCCTTAATTTCTGCTGTCTCCCTCTCTTCTTTTCATCTTTAGTTTCTTTCTTTCTTTCTCTTTCTTTCTTTCTCTCTCTCTCTCTTACAACAGCCACTTTGGAATCCATAAGAGGATGAAGCGTTCCTAAACTGCTTTCCCTGTGTTGTCATTCCTGATGTCAGATCTGTATCCAAGTATTCTAGGGTACCTTCTCCTTTTACACAAGACCTTCACCATTGCTTTGCTTGAATTGCTCCCAACGTTATTTGCTGCATGAGGGCATTTTCCTGATATCACAGCTGGAGGTAGAAGTTGTTGTTTTCCCACACATAAACTAATCTTTATGTTGTCTTATCAACACTATTCCATGCCCTCCCCATATATGCTATTTACATTTTTAAGAAAAATTGGATTGCTAATGTTTTAAAGTTAGACCTTGGGGCATTCACATTTTATTGCAACTCTGCACTGTGGAGAATGATCAGTAATGGCAGAAATCTAACCCATCTTTTAGAAAAATATGTATGTTGTGAATGATTTCAACTCTCTGGTTTCAAGGATCCCCTAAAGATTTTCCATCAGCTCAAGAAAACCAGTTGTGTAGTTTAAATGTGTGGTGCAGTAACATGACTCTGTCCCGCCCCCCGCTAGCTTTGAGGACACTAGAGATGCCATCTTTTACCACTAGTATAGGTTGCCAGCTCAGCAGCATCATTTTACTTGAGTTCTCAGGGCCTAACCATAAGAGGTGGGCCTTGTGATTTTAAAGCATTGTGGGTTTTTTTATATATATATCATAGGGGTAGGCAGGCAAAGTTTGGGAGGGAGACTGGAATTCCTTCTGGGATAGCTGACTGTGGAAATAAATAGGCATGAGAGGAATCAGGATAAATGGGCCAAGAACCTGGATAAAATCCAGGTAAAATGGCAACCTAGAACGTGAAAAAAAATTAGAAGGTTGTGCTCCTGTCAAATTAACTCAGCTAACTCCTGAAATGGCCCACCCCAGAAGCCCTACAAAATTTTATGGATCTCCAGGAAAAAAAATCAGAAGTTTGTAGCCATCAAAGCTGGCATTTATCCCAATAAGGAGATAATTCCAGAATGAAACCAAACAACCACAGACAATCATATCAACATTCATCTGAATATCAAAATATGTCTTTTCATTGTTGCAATAATTCCAGGCAACATCAGCTTGTCTGTTTCTGCAAGCTTTATTTATCTACATTGCTTCTGTGTTCCATAAGCACAAAACTACTTGAGTTTTTTCTAAAATTAAAAAAAAATACAGTTAGAAAGAAAACTGAGACACAAGTACTTAAAAATACATCCTTGCAACTTGTAAAAGTTACAAGTGTGATTTCCATCCAAACAATCTTACAACTATGAGACGTTGCAGACATTCAAATGCAGAATTTTAGTTGTAGACAGAATAAAAATCATGTTTGACTCCAAGAATAAAAGTTTAATAGCCTTAAAAATGCACATTAAAACAGAAAAGGATTTTTCTCCAAAACACATCATTTAAAAATAAAAGGTATTCTCTTTAGCCTTAAAGCATATTAAATACAACTAAAGATATTAAAAGTCAAAATTTATTAAAGAAAGTAACTTTCTTAGCCTCTAAGCATATTTGGATGCACACACAAGATAGTTCTAAATGCTCACTCCTCTACCAGTTAAAATCTATGGAGGAAAATCCATGACGATTGTTGCTCTTCAGTGTCTGATGCCCAAAGCAGTGTGGAGTTGTGATGATGTGATGAAAGCTGTGTTTGTTGTATGTGCCTTATCTAAACATATTTATAACTCTAACCAATTGCTGTCCTTTTCTTCTTACTATAAACAATTTCTTATCTGCTCACCCAGGATTTATAATAGTAGGAAACGACTGGATGTGCTTCCGAAATATAAAATCCCATAGACTTTGCATCTGCTCAAATTCCTGTGTTAGGAATAAAAGTTTTGGCACACACATATCTTGACTAATTCTTGCTACCCTAGGAGATTCCAACCTGATATTTTTGCTACTTTAACACTGACACTGTAGTCCTAAAACCTACATGTCATGGATTCACCTTTTCCAAAAGATGGTGTTCTAAGGTTATAAAATACCCCTTTTTCATTCATTCACCTATTATTTATGATACTCATCTCTAAGTTTACAAATCATAACCAAAACAGTCATTCAGTTGCCAAGATTGTTTATAATATATTGGCCTTGCTGTGCAGGCACTGGCTAATTGTTTTGCAATGACTTATGTAAAAAAAAAGTTAAGCCACAGGTTTTAAAAGCACTTTCACTTTAGGGGAAAAATTCCTGCATCTCCTTTAATTTTTCTAACTGTCTTAAAAACACATGGTTACAAACCTTGACAGGACATGCGTAGCAGCTGCAGTGCTTGCCGCCATTTCTGCTAGGATTTGCATCCTAAACAGATACATATTTACAGTGTGCATGACACATGGGGCGTGTTTTTTTCCAGACGGTCCACTAGGAGTCAACCCAGGGCACTGCACTCCTCTTGTTAGAACATGTGCAACAAAAAGCCTCATGAATTACTGTGCTGGGGCACCACACTCTGCTTTGGTCCACACTCTGCCAAATGGCACAATGGGCCCAAAGGCATGTACCTACCAGCTATCTCTCCAACCTTTGCTCCTGACTTTTGGGGCAGCAGACATAGGAAGTCTTTAATGTTGAACCAGTAAGCCCAGCTGGGAACAGAAAGTGTGTTCCTAGATGTTAAAGCTACATCTCACACAAATATCAGCCCTCCTTTTCCTCCTTTGCTCCCTTCCTTGAAATTTGTCTCCTCAGCCGGAGAGGCCGAAAAACCTAACAATTCTCAGAGACTCCTGTGTATGTTCTGTAGCCTGAGAGCCCTACACCTGATAGGTCTCTTGTGCCTTTAAATGCTGGAATCTGTGCTGTTTTTCCTAATATGGAGATGCAGCAGTGGACAATGCTGAAGTTTGGGGATCCTTTTGCTGTTGAAAGAAAAAGAGTCCTGGGATGGAACAAGAATCAGGTGCAGTGGCACAAGTGAGCAATCCCTGGAGAGAAAATGGAAGAAGTACTCTTGCTGAATTCAAGAGCTGCCTCCTAAGAGGGAAAAATGTGCTGTGTAAAGCACATGTACAAATGAACAACTGTGTGGGAAAAAAACCCAGCATGCCTGTTTGATTCAAAAACAAACAACAATTCAAAGAAACATTGGCAGTCTTTAGTAACCGTACATAGAAATAGACTTCCTGTGACAGAAGGTAAATGTGTGTGCTTTGATACATATGCCAATGCTTGACAAGCACTGAATACGTTGCCACAGGGAATACAAAGCTGCATTTGAACAGGTGAGCTTGCTTTTTTCAGGCCAGGCCTTTGCTAAAGTTCAACCATTACTCAATAAGCATCAAACTCCCTTGTCCCCCTATTTACCATCTCAAAGTGAGCTTCTGACTTGAGGTGAACTTTTGTCTGCATCTCACCATCTTGCTTGGGATGATTTTTTGAAGAGAACAAGAGATACTTGTTTCATCTTTGGGAGCAGTAGTCAGTGATGTTTGTATGTATGCTTTCTTATGCCTACAGAAACAGATGTAGAATTTTTAGCAGATAATAGTGTACATTCTAGGGTTTGTAATTTACTCCTATTACTGCAACATATACTCTTATTTTGCTTGCATATGTACTATTATTAGTACTCTTAGTAGAGATAATGAAAGGGCTGTGGAATTGCTTAAGTGGGAGGCATGTTGATAATTGCTTATGTTTATTTTTTTAAAGTGGCTTCAAACCAAATATGTCATTCTTCTGTGGGCATTTTCAAGGTATATCCTGGAGGGTTATTTTGATCAGAAGTCCTACTTTTTTATATTAGTAACTTTTTGCGTTACAGTCCACACTAAAGATCATTACAATATCCTGTTGTGACCCAAGCTGTAATGTTATTCTCTTCTTTCACAGTTCACCCAATGTCCAGTTCTTTCTGCCATGATTTCATAAGGTCTTCTGCGCTGCTGATGTATTACTTACTATGCACTATGACTGAGGAAAAAACGTACCTCTGAGGAGAAGGAGAAAGAGAAGGAGAAATTTCCTTCTCCTCTTACTTTACAGAAGCTGGAGTTCTATCAACAAGGAACTTCAAAAGTACAGAAAGTACCAAAATCACAAAGTATTAAGGCAGGCAATTAAAACAACATGGAAGCAAGATCTGGTCACCCTCCTCTCCTCACTCATTTCAGAACTGGAGTTGTTCCAAAATCTTTGCTTACCAGTTTTTTAAGAAATGCCAATAGTGACTTCCTGAAATTAAAAAAATCACAGATTTTGCAAACATGTCATCTCACCCAGAAATGTTTAGGACTTGACTTCTGGTTTTTATGCTAGACCTTTTGGTCTGCGTCCTTGCAACAGCAAAACTGAGAAATAAGAAGCACAATGTAGTAATCATCATCATCATCATAAATTTATTGGCTGAAATCCAATAAATCTATGGAGGTGTGTCACATAAGGATGATGGCATCATAAACTGTGGTGATTTTTTTTAAAATTAAATATTAGGTCTGAGGCTCCTGTGGGATCCTTTTAATCATGGGGATGCCATTCAGGGCTATGGCTTCCTCATGATGAAAGGGATCCCACAGAAGTCACAACCTTTCATGGAGGAATCAGAATTTTTTTTATTTCTGAAAAAATGGCTGTGGCCGATGATGTCATTCCTCCTTATGTGGCATAAGTTACTATGTAAGAGGATTTCATCTGTAATATTATGCTTTTATAAATATGATTAGAAGGTGGAGGCCAAAATGTCTTGCCATAATATTACAACTTCAATTTTATTTGTTTATATAAAGCAATAAATTTATTTGTGTACATAAATAACCACCTGAGTTCAACTGGCAATTAACACTTGGTTAAGTGAAATCACATAGACGGTGATGGGAAATTGCAGTTTAATTGACAATGTCCTGATTTAAGTCCTGAGCACATGCCTATCAAAGTGTGTACCCAGGAACTTAACTAGTACCGAATCAATTATCAATAATTTGCTTCCATGACTTCAGTGATTTTACTTATGCAAATATAAATTGGCCTCTGGATTCTATACCTTATTTACTTATATAAAGAAACCAGGATATTTTAATAAATTTTACTTATTTATGTAAGAAAATGATTTACTTATATGCATATTATTTATATAAATACATACACACACACACACACTTGGTTGGTTTGTTGGTTGGTTTTTAAAAGTGTTCCCAGGTCACTGGGAATGACCCCTGGCTTTTCTGTAGGAAATAGGCGACACACACAAGACAGCTGTCATTGACATGGAACTGAGTAGGCTGCAGATGGACATTGTTGCCCTGCAAGAGACGAGATTGCCAGACTTGGGCTCTGTCAAAGAAAAAAATTTCTCATTCTTCTGGCAGGGAAAACCATTGAATGAGACCAGGGAATATGGTGTTGGCTTTCCGGTTAGAAATACTCTGCTGAGATCCATTGTTCCACCTACTGTGTGGAGTAAAAGAATCCTGTCTCTGCAGCTCCACTCATCAGCAGGACTGGTCACCCTCATTAGTGCATATGCACCAACACTGTAATCTACAATGGAAGTCAAAGACAAATTCTATGACAATCTGGCAGCTACTATCAAAAAAATCCCTGAGAGAGAGCCGCTGTTCATTCTTGGAGACTTTAACGCTAGAGTTGGTGTTGATCACAATTCTTGGCCCACTTGTCTAGGCTGTTTTGGCATTGGGAAGATGAACAAAAATGGCTAACGCTTGCTGGAGTTTTGCTGTTATTATGGTCTTTGTGTCAGCAAAACTTTCTTTAATACGAAGCTTCAACACAGTCTTCTTGGAGACATCCAAGATCGAAGCATTGGCATCAGCTCGATTTGATCCTCACTAGACGCTCTAGCCTTCCTAGTATTACGATCACACACAGCTATCAGGGTGCTGACTGCAATACTGATCACTCTCTGGTGTGTAGCAGAGTCAAACTGCGAATACAGAGATTGTATCACACGAAAAAGGAAGGAAGACCACGTATTGACATCAGCAAAACTCGCAATCAGAGAAAAGTGGAGGAATTTGCTCAAGCGCTTGAGGAAACTCTTCCAGGCCCGGCTGTTGCAAATGCACCTGAACGATGGGAACATTTCAAGAATGCTGTTTATAACACCGCCTTGTCCACATTTGGCAAGAAGACCAAAAAGACGGTAGACTGGTTTGAAGCCCATTCGGAGGAGTTGATGCCAGCCATCAAGGAAAAGAGGAGAACTCTAGCAGCATACAAAGCCTGTCCTAGTGAGTACAACTTGCAGGTTCTTCGAGTTGCTCGTAGCAAAGTCCAACAGATTGCCAGGAGATGTTCTAACGATTATTGGCTTCAGCTCTGCTCTCAGATGCAAACAGCAGTGGACACAGGTAACATCAAAGGAATGTATGACGGTATCAAGCAGGCTTTAGGTCCAATACAGAAGAAATCTGTTCCTTTGAAGTCTGCTACAGGCGTGATCATCCAGGACCGAGCACAGCAGATGGAACGCTGGGTGAAGCACTACTCTGAGCTATATTTTAGAGAGAATGTAATAACCGAAAAGGCGTTAAATCAAGTGCCTGCCTGTCTTGGAAGAGTTGGACAGCGAGAAAACTTTAGCAGAAATAAAAGCGGCCTTAGATTCCCTTGCCTCCGGCAAGGCACCTGGGAAGGATAACATCCCTGTTGAAGTGCTCAAGTGCTGTAAAAAGATCATCACCACTGAGCTGTATGAAATGTTTTGTCTTTGCTGGAGGGAAGGTGGAGTACCACAGGACATGAAGGATGCAAACATCGTCACATTGTACAAGAACAAAGGCGACAGGGGCGACTGCAATAACTACCATGGCATCTCTATTCTCAGCGTTGTAGGGAAGCTGCTTGCCCATGTTGTGCTGAAGAGGCTCCAGGTGCTTGCAGACAGAGTCTATCCAGAATCACAGTGTGGATTTCGAGCTACTAGATCCACCATTGACATGGTATTCTCCCTCAGACAGTTGCAGGAAAAATGTAGGGAACAACGACAGCCACTCTTTGTGGCCTTCATAGATCTTACAAAGGCCTTTGATTTGGTTAGCAGGGACGGCCTTTTTAAAATACTTCCCAAGATTGGATGTCCACCTCGACTCCTTAACATCACCAGGTCCTTTCATGAGGAAATGAAGGGCACTGTAGTTTTTTATGGCTCAATATCAGATCCCTTTGACATCCGAAGTGAAGTGAAACAGGGCTGTGTCCTCACGCCGACTCTGTTTGGGATCTTTTTTGTTGTCATGCTGAAGCACGCTTTTGGAACTGCAACAGAAGGTGTCTATCTCCAGACTAGATCAGATGGAAAGCTCTTTAATCTCTCTAGATTGAGAGCGAAGACCAAAGTCCAGCTGAAATGCATGCGGGACTTCCCTTCGCTGATGATGCCGCCCAGAGTAGACTATCTGTCTAGATGGGCAGGGTATAAATCTAATAAAATAAATAATAAATAAAATAAATTGTTGCCCATTCTGCTGAAGAGCTCCAACAATTTATGAATCATTTTAGTAAGACCTACCAAGATTTTGGATTAACAATCAGCCTGAAGAAAACACAAGTCATGGGCCAGGGCGTGGACTCACCTCCCTCTATTACCATCTCCACAAGAACTGGAGATTGTTCATGATTTCATGTACCTTGGCTCAACGATCTCTGACACTCTCTTTCTAGATGTCGAGCTGGATAAACACATTGGCAAAGCAGCTACCATGTTCTCTAGACTCACAAAGAGAGTATGGCTTAATAAGAAGCTGACGGCATATACCAAGATCCAGGTGTATAGAGCCTATGTCCTGAGTACACTCCTGTACTGCAGTGAGTCCTGGACCCTTTGTGCATGGCAGGAGAGGAAGTTGAACATGTTCCATATGCATTGTCTCTGACACATTTTTGGTATCACCTGGCAGGACAAATTTCCAAATAGAGTAGTCCTAGAATGAGCTGGAATTTTTAGCATGTATACATTACTGAAACAGCGATGTCTACATTGGCTTGGGCATGTCGTGAGAATGGCTGATGGTCGGATTCCAAAAGATCTCCTGTATGGAGGATTAGTGCAGGGAAAGCACCCCAGAGGGAGATCACAGCTGCGATACAAGGATATCTGCAAGCAGGATCTGAAGGCCTTAGGAATGGATCTCAACAGATGGGAAACCTTGACATCTGAGCGCTCAGCCTGGAGTCAGGCAGTACAGCATGGCCTCTCCCATTTTGAAGAGACACTTGTTCAGCAGGCCGAGGCAAAGAGGCAGTCCTGAAACCAGCAAAATCAGGGAGCTGGACAGGGGACAGATTGTATTTGTCTTCAGTGTGGAAGGGACTGTCACTCTCGAATTGGCCTTCTCAGCCACACTAGACGCTGTTCCAAGTCCTCGATACAGAGCACATTACCATAGTCTCTCGAGACTGAAGGGTGCCTACAGTATATCCCAGGTCAGCGCCCCCTGGACATACCCAATCAGAAATATTGTACACACTGTGGGACAGTGAATAGTTTACTGCGTTCTGGATGTTGGCTGAAATTTCAAGGAATTGCTGTACTTCCTCAGTTCTCCAGCCAGGGAGATAAATTTAGGACAAGTGGAGGAGTCTGCTTTTAGCATGTGGGCTGGGTTTAAAGCCTGGGCACTCATTTCCATCTGTTCCCAGCTGACACCAAGGCTCACAGGATCAGTGCAAAGGTGTTATTAGGTGCACTGTGCCTGTACAGCATTGGTGCAGTAAAAAGCCAGTAGCAAAAGGATGGCCTAGGGAGAGAGCCAATGTAGTCATAGGCCCATTGTGCCATTTGGAGGAAAACAGAGAATGGAGCCCTTTTTGCCTGTTGGACCAGCAACAGCGACAGGCCCTTTCCTAACATTTGTTTTCCCTTCATCTGGACATCTCAAGGAGAGGGAGAGGGAAGGGAAAGAGTGAGAGAGAGCACACTTTTTTTCTCTCTGTAGAGTCTCTGTAATTTGCACAGACATTTTGTGGACAACAACTGCACTCATCCCTTTGAGAGTCAAAGCACAGAGACAGAAAGCACAGAACAATTGGCTGATGGTTTAAAAAGATGCAAACAACTGTTCCAATGCTTTGAATCTTTAGAAGTCCATATGATAGCAGTGGTCATATGCCATTGTCATTTGTGTTATTTGCATTAGAATATTACTGGTACAGATCTGCTTAATAAAAAAAAAAACATTGTCATTTTCTTCTCTTGCCAAGAATGCCACAAAATAGGCAAGGCAAAACGATACTTTTGTCTGAGGGCAAGATAAGCAAGGATTTACATCCCTATCTGTGGCATCCAAAGGACCCACTCCCTGCTGTGAGGTTTCGGCTCTGAAATCTCAAGATACAATGCTGTTGCCTTGGCAACCCTGGAAGTGGATGTATATGCCTGCACCTATAATGTAATAATAATAATAAAACCCTTAGTGACATAGAAAGCAGTAAGATGTAATCAAACCAGTTTGTTAAGAACCCATATTTACAAAATCTAAAAAGCAAAACGGCAGAAAGCAGAATAGCGCTTCGTAACAATTGATCCAAAAAATATCTGCAGCTCTTTCCATGATATCGACCACCTCCATGGATAACATAAAACAAACTTTGTCTAGATCAGATTTCCCCTCCAGCTTTAATAAAAGTCGAGGCAACATACTTTGTACGGTAGTCCTGGTGGAGCGGACAATGCAAAAGCGTATGAGCAAAGGGTTTCCAAGGGCACCCTGCTCACATGAGCTGCATCATTCAAGATGGGGGGATTCCGTTCAACCTGCCACATCGGAAGGCTGCTGGCATGACCTTGCATCTGGCAAGAGAAAAAGCCCTCCGCTCTTGTGGGCCTTTAAGCAAGGAAAGAAAAGTAGCCGGTTGACCAATTTTGAGGGGAATGTGAAAAAACAACAGAAAACATGTCTTATTAGCTGCATTCCGTAATTCCTGAAATTCAGTATCCAAAATTCTTCTTTTAATTGTTTGAAAGGCTAGCTTTTGACTTAATGAAACTAAAGAATTGATATCTAAGCCAATCAATTTCAGATTTTTGGGAAGAGCAGTTGACCCAAAAGGAGGATCGGAACCCAGCAAAAGTTGGTATAACAAGCTGTTGGGTTGTAAAAAATTATCAGCCAGAATTGAAATGATCTCAGCCATGCCATCTCCGGAGCTCGCAGAGGATTAGCCACTCCTGGCAGGAGGCGGGATGACGAGCCTCTCTGCCAGGTCAAAGAGTGGTTAATACCGCAAGCTCTGGAGCGATAGGAAGGGATCACGGAGCCCACGGCAGCAGCGGAACAGTGAGTGGACGGTTTGGCCCCAGGGGGGCGGACCCTCGTTACCTCCACCTGTGGGGGGGTATTCATGTTTGTATACAAATATGAATACTCCCATCTCTAATCGTATCTGTTCAATTGACTGGTCCATGGTGTTTAACTAGACTGGAATACCATACAGAATTTGTGAGGTAATTTTGGACTTAAAAACCTGTAAAGCTGCTGGGACATAGTGGTTACCTGTATTGTAATAGAACCGAAGTATAGACTGAACAGTAAACCTAGCTACATTTAAAACCAATTTATAATGGGGAACCCTGGAATGTTTATAATGAAAAAGAATATCTAGATATTTGTACTGTTTAACCTGTTTGATATTGTTTCCATTTAAATTCCATTGAAATTGTTTCCATGACTTAGCAAAAACCAGTATTATAATTCAATTGCATTTTGTTTTTGTCCAAATACTCCACCCATCTGTTAATTAAGTGTTTCAAACCAGGACGGGTGTGTGAGATGATAACGGCATCATCGACATAAAGCAATAACGAGAGAAAATGCATTCCCAGTTTTGGAGGGTGACACATGTAATGTGTGATGCACATGTGACACATTCCCCTCTCTATACAATTCTTTGTCCCCACAAAAAGAGGAAAATACTGTGTGAATGTTGAGAATGGATGTACATTCATTCTATCAGCATCATAAATTACACTGTGCATCCATGGTGCACAGATAAGTTTATATGCCCACAATCCCTGGTGATGGAAATTGTTATGAATGTTTCCTGAGTTTTTAAAAAATGATGCAAAATGCTCAACAGAATAATTCTGTCTCTCAAAGGGAAACCCCACTATATAAAAGGCTGTGCTCTTTTAAGCATTGAATGTTCTGTCAGCAACAGCCAAGCAACACTATCTCAATCGAGTGTCAAGCTTGTTAGACCTGTCTGTATTTTCAAACAAGAAGGATTATATTTGTCACAGATTTTTGTTCTGAAGTCACCATTACAAAGCAGAGTCAAAGTTTCAGGTTCCCAAAGGAGCCATTAAATCTTGCAGACAGAGCTTGTAAAATAATGGAAACAGGGCGGCCATTTTTTTCAATTCTTCTGGTTGTATCTTCTAGCAGTATTCACTTCTATACACCTACACAGGCTCTATTCAGGCATTGTTCAACCCGGCACAATGAACACACTTATTGGGGAACATGTTGCCCCACCCCTTCCATTATGGAATTCTTCACAGTTTCAGCACTGGGTCTGAAGGAAGGAAGGGTTCTGCTCATGTGTAAACTTATGTCAGGGAGAATTCTGGAAAATCTGGGTTCTTGCTTATATGTAGAGCCCTTCTCCCCTTCAGATTCAGCTCTGGAACTGTGACAGACACAAAGATAGAGAGGGTGAAGCTAGGCCCTGCCTTCTAAGCTTGTTCACAGCCTAAATAGATACTGAAGCTTTGGGGAAAAGCTAGATGGAACACTTCCTTTCCTTATGGCATGTAAACAGCATGGACCAGCCCAAGCCATTTTGCTACCTGAGGTGAAGAAATTGATGGTGCTCCCTCTCATTACATGTAGAAAAGCTTAATGGACTGGGAGCGCAACCTTTCTTCAACAATGGCTACTGGAATAGCATCCTTCCCTACATCTGAAAGCCCTTCCTTCCAGATCTATGCTCACTATATCGCCACTATATTTATAAATGAGTGTTTTGTTGTTATTTGCCACTGCGCAGACCTCTCTGATTGGTGTTTGCGCCCTCCCCCTTGTGATGTAAAAATTAGGTTCCAGATTATATAATGTTATATCACTCTGTACTTAAGTAGAAGAATGATATTTAGAAGGAAAAATCAGACAGTATCTCAAAGAACAGCTTGCATTCTTTAACAGCCAAGAAATGAAGTGCACAACTAATGTTGAATGGCTGTCAGCACTGGCCACTCCTGTAATTTAAGATGTGCTCTACTAATTTGCAAAGCCATTTGTAAAAAAGAGAACAAAAATGATTATTCAGCAATGTTTTAGATTAGTAATGTTAAAAATAAATATATATATTTATTTGGATCTATTTTTAAACAAAATAGGGATACTACATTGGAGAGAAAGGCAGGAAAGTATTTAAACTACAGGAAATTCATTATTTGTTTGTTTATTTATAGTATAGCAAAGTTTTTGGGGCAGCTTACAGTCCAGTTAAAGTATCACCAAAGAAACAACTCGTATTGGGGGAGCAAATGTTCCTGACCCACCTCACCCTACCCCAGACCTCTCTAGGGTGTTCCATCAGCTGTTATTTTACCTTAGCATCTGTGGGCCATGGAAGATCTCAAAGAAAATGGCTGCTGTAGCAACGACTACAAGGAGTGCTGGCTTTACTTACTTAGAACCTAAGTAAGCTAAAGTTGGGGGCTCACAGTATGATGGACTCAAACTGCCGCCCCCCAAGGAGATTTTAAAAATCAACCAAGTTTCAGATTTAAATAATGTTGTGGATCCTTTCAGATGTGGTATGGCTTAAACCAGTGATTTTCAACCATGGGTGCCTAGGTATTGTTTGACTAAATCTTCCAGAATTTCTGACCATTTGCCATGCTGGGCAGGACTTCTGGGAGCTGAAGTCCAAAATGCCTGGAAGACCAAACACTGAAAGACATTAATCTTGCCTTGTTCTCAATCATCCCTGAGTGCAGGACATACAACAATGGGCTCAAGTCACAGGAAGCAGATTTTGGTTGAATATCAGGAAAAACCTCTTAACTGTTAGAGCAATACGACAATGGAGCCAATTACCTCGAGAGGTGGTGAGTGCTCCAACACTGGAGGCATTCAAGAGAAATTTAGACAACCACCTGGCAGATATCCTTTGATTTGTATTCCTGCACTGAGTAAGGGGTTGGACTCAATGGCCTTATAAGCCCCATTCAACTTCATGATTCTGATTCGGTAAGGTTTCCCCATTTAGGTACTTCAAGTTGCTGCTGTTTATTGTTCTCAGTCCTAATAGCAGATGCAAGGGACACAGTGTGGCTGAAATCCAGTAGTAAGTCACATCTAGAGTAGACCTATTAAATCAGTGGGGATTTGGTGAGTCAAGTTTCAGTGGTTCAATGGTTGTTGTTGTTGTGTGCTGTCAAGTTGTCTCCAACTTATAGCAACCCTATGAATGAGCAATCTCCAAAATGTCCTGTCTTCAACTGCCCTACTCAGCTTTTGTAAACTCATGCCTGTAGTTCCTTTAGGGAGCCAGACCATCTCGTATTTGGTCTTCCCTTTTCCTTATGCTTTCTACCTTTCCCAGCATTATTGTTTTTTTCCAGAGAATCCTGCCTTCTTATAATGTGCCCAAAGTAGGACAGTCTCAGTTTCAATATTTTTGTTTCCAGATATAGTTCAGGCTTGATTTGATCTAGGACCCACTTGTTTGTCTTTCAGGCAATCCAGGGTATCCACAAAGCTCTCCTCCAGCACCATATTTCAAACAAATCATTTTTTTTTCAGGTCCAGGTTCAACGGACCTATTTAAAATGTCACTTACTACTGGATTTCAGCTTGTGTGTCTGTCTGTCTGTGACTATGGAGAAAAGGTGTTTACAAATCTCCCCCACTAGTCTTCATCATTCTTCTTTATGGGTCAAACCTGGAGGAAACACTTCACTGATAGTGCAACTGTGCAAACATTTATGTGCTAACATGTTGACATTTGCCAGCAATACTTCAGCAATTATATCATTTCAGGATACAGCACACGTCTTAGCATACTCTTGTGAATTACTCATTCATTTTTCATTGTGAAGAGTGGCTTCCCAGCTATATTTGCATTGCCTATCCTTGGCAATAGCATTTTTTAGGAGTAAAGGTGACCATCTTGCTCACTTTCAAAGATTTGTGTTCACCCTAAATTATAACTCCTTGTAGGTTAACCAGCTTTTTGGAACCCTATCTTGTTTCCTCAGGAGTAAATCCCTTCTGGTTCCAATTGGTTGAACTTCCGACAAAGGGTCAGTTTATAGCTTCAACAAAATCAAATTGTAAAGTTTTTTCCTGGACTATTTTTGATACAAGGTAGAGATTTTTAGGGTATAAATAATTCCACTGTGAAGAAAATTTAACCTGGGGGGGAAACCATATTAAAGGAGGGAAATTAAGTGGATTCCTGCTCCCTGACATGGAGATTTTCCACAAAAAATGCCAAACCTGAAGGAGAATATGTAGAAAACAAAACTCTAATGCATGAAGTGGTACCGCCCAGGAAAAACTTTATCTCTTGATTCTGCCGAGAATAAACTGGCCCTAAATGTGCTCTGGATTGCAGCCAGGGAGTTTCTGTTTGTAGAATGTTAGTTGCTTCAAGGAGTAAAATGTTACTTCTGTATGTATATATATTTAATTCAGTAGGGAAGTGGGATGTGTAATTAGTTGCTTTGGATACATTTCTATAGCAACCTTTTGAGGTTTCTTCCAGACCTTTTTTTTTTCCCTTGCCATTTTGTGGGCATGCCAGCTTTAAATGGCCCAGCACAAAAGGCTTTTCAAGACAATATCCCATTTTGTCTGTATGTATACCTTAAAATGGCAATTGCCACAGGTGTGTGTGCATGTGTGTGCGGGAGTGTGTGTGTTTAACTCTCCAGTGTAAATATATACTTTCTGAAACCTGTTTTGGTCCTTTAAAATACTAAGAGCAGCTCTTAAGACCTCATGACAAGCAAAACATTTGTTAATCAGAAAAATTACAGCCTATTCATCCTTACTGTTTGATTTATTTCCATGCAGGCCTCACTGATTTCCATTGTAAATTGAGCTCATAATAATAACGTCTATTGATTCTCCTTTAGCCAGACCTTATGAGGGCAACTCTTCTTATCATCCAGTGATTTATAGGCATAATAAGAAGTTGTTGAATGGGTTGCTAGGGTTGGAGAAATGTTCCGATTGCGATTAGTTATTCTTTATCTGCTCAGAGTTGAGACCTAGTTGAGATAAGCAAACACAATCCCTAATATTAAGCTGGGATTTAAAGCACTCTTGGTGCTTTCTTTCTCTTGACAGCTGAGAACGGGGTTCAACATCAACGGTGTTGCTTTTCCAGTGCATTTTGCTGAGGAACCCCTTCATTGCAAACTGGGTTGTGTTGTGCGTGCCTTGTGAAACCATATATGACACAAGCGTGCAACAACTGTATGCATTTGAATGCCAGCTCCAACATGAATAGTGTGCAAAAGTTGCACTTTGCTTTTCTTCTTCACATACTATCTCTAACCCTTCCATGAATGTGGTAGCGGAGATTCCAATACATTTTGCTGTCTGAGTCACAGGATAAGGCCACCCTTCTCCTGTATGTACAAGAGGTGACAGGACTAGCAGTTGCATGTCTTTCACCGCAGCCAAGAGAACACCATTTGCTCTACTGCACCTGAGATCAACAGTCTTGCTTTGGGAACTACAGGCAGATTCTGTGGCACACACAGCTCTATTGCTGCACTCAGACTAATGGTGGGACTGTCCCAACAGCTTCCAAATGGAACGGTATTATTATTGCCATAAGCATGATCGTTTTCCTCCATTCGTTGGATATTGAGCAAATACAGTGGAAACAAATTTCTCACACTTTATGAATGTTCTTGCAATTTATTATCCTGTTGTTGTTTTTAATGGTATAATATCCTCTTTGAGATGGGGCAAGCAGAACTAACCACGATGTTCCAATGTAAACTGATGTAGTGTAGTGGCTAGACTGTTAGATTAGGACTCAGAAGGCCTGAGTTAAAATCGCACTTGGCCACAAAAACTCACGACGTTGTTGGACCACTTACCATCTCCCAGCCTGATTTACCTCAGTGGACTGTTTTGAGGATAGCGGTGGGGAGGAGAGCCACATACACTATCTTGAGCTCACAGGTGGAAAGGAGGAATATAAATGTAACAAATAAAGAATCTCATTATACATAGCCATGATGATGTTGCCTATTTTATCCTTAACCTCTTTCCTACTAATACCTTACAAGATGTTGGCTTGACTGCCATTGCAAACTGAAATTAAATTTTCAGTTAGTTTCCCACAACATCTGCAAGATCTCTACAGTTTAGACTAGGGGTGGCCACATGCACTGCTCAAGGCTCCCAACACCACCACCACCACCCCAATTTTTTTATTATTATTATTTATTTCTCAGCAAGTTCCCTTGTGCTCTTCAGGAGGTGGAGAGGCGATGTCCCTCTGGACCTCTCTCGTCTGAGTGGAATTTTTTTTTTCAAAACTAAAAGTCACTTAGAATAGCTCAGAATCAGAAAGAAAGGAAAAAAAGTGAACTTGCTGCCTGCAATCTGCAACGATGGTAAAGTAAGTCGCAATTAAAGTAGGCCCATTTGAATTAATGGACCTTATGGAGGAGCTGACTCGCCAAATCCCTATTGATTCAGAGGGCCTACATTTGTGTGATTTACTATGCTAAGGAGGAGGAGCCGCCAGGTCTTGTAGACCCTTGGCCCTCTAGAACTCAGAAGGTTAAAACCCAGAAGATAGAAGAAGACAATAGCATAAAGGCACAAGCCTGGCTAGAAGACCCTAGAAAAAGTGCTCAGCTGAAAGGAAAAACTTCTTAGGAGAAGGGGCCCCTTTGAGAGCTGGAAGCAATACCCTTTCTTGCAGGGAGGCAAGTGGGCTAAATCAGGCAACTGAATGTTCCAGCTGGCCAAATGCCTACAGCTTTAAGATCTCAGTTATATTCACTCTGGGAGTTTTGTTGGAGTTAACTTCTCTTTTTGTTCCAGCCCCCGTGCTGGTGACTCCTTGCTGTGTGTGACTTTTGAATGGCTTGACTGTGCTCATTGGACTTGTACCTGTTTTCAGATACTGCTGGCTTGGCCTAACATTGAACTGCTCATGGACTTTATCTTTGCATCTATGGTGGGATTGAGTCTGTGAGATTTCTGCATTGTCTTGACCCTGCTTCTTGACTCCCCCGGCTAGACTTGTTTTGTGCCACAGACAATCAAGATTTTGCCATTGCGGCCTGGGGCAGAACCCTGACAGATTGTCCAACTTATGTTCCTTTTGTTTTTGTTTGCACAAGTGTTTCCACAGATAGAAGAAGAGCACCAGTGGGACACCCCTCTGATGCAAATTGGACTGAACAACAGGTTAGAAGAAAACTTTGTGTTACTCAGTCTCCTTACAGACAAAGCTAGCAGATTCAGTCTCTGGAGCAGTAATTTATTTATTTATTTATTTATTTATTTATTTATTGCATTTTTACCCCATATTTATTTATTTATTGCATTTTACACATTTCAAACCATGTGCTGTGGGCAAGAATTTCTGAGCTGCTTCAAGAACAAAATTCAGTGTTGCAAGGCTCCTTGTAGCCCAACTCCCTAATCTATCCAGGGGATGGCCACACTGCAGCTCTGTATGATTAATTATTCTGCCTTTACCAATCAGCTTCCTCCAGGAAGGAATTTTGTTGCATCCCTATGACAGCTGTGTGACTGAACCATGCAGTCCCTCTCTGGACTGTGACTTGAGAAACACACGGCCCTCCAGACACTGATGAGCTATAAGTCCCATCAGGCCCAGCAGGATAGCCCACAATGAGGAGAACTGTAGCTCAACATCTACCTATAGGGCCACATAGTCCCCAGCCCAGATCTGTGCAAAGACACAGAGGAGGCTGTATGTTGTGTCATTGCAAGACTCTCTGTTTTATATTTGCCTCCCAGTTAGAAGCTACTCTCATAACCATGGCTCATGGAGATACAAAAAGGAGCTTCTCTTGAGGGGGAGGTACTTCTTACTGATTCACAGGCTTCTTTCTGACAAAGCTCTTTCCGACACATTAGTAATCCTGCTGCATTTCCCTAATGATGCTTCCATGTTTTTTTACTTTGTTGTTGAACAGAATTTGACTTTTTAACGACGTCCAACTTTTTTGAAAAGGACCCCACACACACCAGCATAGATACCCTTAGTGACAAGTTTTGATGGGCCTCTTGTAAGGCTGATAGAATTCAGCATACATTCAGTATAATCTTTAGGGCAGGCAACATTTTATTTATGCTTACTTGTATAAATCATTTTTGTTTATGATTATTTTTCTTTAATCATTTCCATATTTCTTGGACTCTTAAAGGTTATTTGGCACACTTTTCTCTGGCTGTCATCAAATGGAGTTCCAAGGACAGAAGTAACAAAGCAAGTATATATCATACTGCTGGAGGAAACCCTCCCCATAATATCCAAGACTTCACATTAATACCACCCTGTTAACTTTTTCAAGTACCCAGATCTTCCTATAATAAACATTTTCCACAATGACAGGTAAAGCTCAAGTCACACACTGCCTTTGAAGTTTTAATGGCCACTCCAACCTCACGATAAAGCAACTCAACCTTTCGTTGGTAGTAATTTCGCAAAGCCTGAAGCGGCTCAAGTCATCTTTACTGTTTAGCTCCCAAGGACGAAGATCTCATAAAAATCTGAGCTTCAAAGAAGCTGCTCCTTTTCTTTCCCCCTTTTAAAAGAAATTTCTTTCTGTGTTCTACATGGAGCCCACACCATTTAACACCCTCCTCCCATTTTCAACCTGCTCTTCTAGTCACCATAAGTGTCAGCAGCCACTTACCCCACTATGGTATTGGCAATTAAAAGGCTCCTTTCCTCTCTTTTTTCCTGGCAGGAATTCAGCTTTTGACACTCTTCTGAAATGCTGAGAGACAAAATTATTAGGTGTTGTTGTTGTTGTTGTTGTTCTGTTCTGTGTGTGCTGAGTCTTACAAAAGTTGCACTGATTTCAGTGATGCCATTAGATGTTAGATATCTATCTGTTGGAAGGATCCCCATTCGTAATGGTTTCAACCCATTTTGTTTCGCAATATCCCTCCCCAAGACACCCAATCACCACCACTCCCAAATCATTTGAACAATGTTACAACAAGTGAAGCAATACATTTCAGCCCAAGTGATTAACTTTATTTTAGGTGATAAACTGACATTCCTGTAGGTCAGCTACATAGCAGTCACAGCCAAGGTAGAAATGCAGCAAAAGCAGGTCTCTTCCATGCTCAGGACAGGAAGCAAGTGTCAATAGGAAATCAGAGATGATCAACTGACCTGTCCTAACCTATAGGTGTAAGAGCCAAGAGGTTGCAGCTTTAGACTCCCATGAAGTAGGCTAGATCCACTAGGCCACCCCCAGTAGCTGAATGTCATCATACCTTCCTCTTTACCTCTTGAGGTTCAGTCCTGGCCACCAACACCCCCATTGTTTCCCAGCTGAAAGAGGATAATGGACGTTTTAATGACTTTGTAATACTAATGACTACCAAGGCACCTGTGCTGATTTGTGTTTTGCACTGAGCAACATTATTGAAGTGTGGCAGTGATTCAGCTAAAGAATGAGGTGGGCAAACTTGCATGGGGACCCTCATGTTACCTTGGAGATCTACTGCTTGGAAACATTATCTTTTAGGATCACAACTCTTACCATTCCCCAGTGATGAGCTGGAATGTAGCTCTGTTTATATCATACTGTCCCAAAGGACATGCATATCTGAACTCTTAACCATGGTAAGAGACTAGGTGTAGACATGTGTCCTGTCCTTCTCTCTTTTCCTACAGAAAATCTGTCTCTGGCTTTGTCAGCCTCACCCATGGTTCACCACTGCAACTGCAAGAAAGTGTTCAACAGGGTTAATGCCAGATAAATTCCCTCTGAAACAAGGTTTGCAAATCTGCTTTGAATTCTCATCTCAGACTCTGTGTATTTCAGAAATCCTGCTTAGCATTCAACCAGAAAACTGATCAACACTTTTTATATTAGATTGCCCATTGTTGTAATAGTGGTATGCAGATTAGTGTTTTTCAGCTTCAACTTTATGAATTTCCCAGGCAGTAGACCCATTGAATCATTGCGATCATTGTTGATTTGCCATTCAGCAATTTATCCATTTAGGTCTGTCCCAGTTGAGACTGCCAACTGGATTAAAGCCTTTGATGGAAATGAAATGGGACTAAACTATGACTTGTGTATTTCCCATTGGTTTAAAAAGCATTTAAATCAAAACATTGTCGTTGGTCTGTACCCCTTATTTCTCTAGAGCCTTTACGTGGACTTTCTGAAATAGTTGATAGCCGACACATTTTCTCCTGAATTATAGCTAGGGATTTACCTTTAGTGTGTATTAAACATTAAGAAGACTATTCATACCCTGGGAAGTATCTCTCATAAGTTTCTGTGTCAGTCAAGACCAGACTAATGAGGCATGAACAGATGCAACACAGAACCTACTGTAAATGTGAGTAATGCTGGTGGCTCTGTACATAGACATAATGGAGAACCCTATGGCCTGTCAGCTGAATATGGCTCATGGGATGTCCCCATCCAGGCCACCTGCTTCTCTGGTGCATAACTCCAGTCACAGACAAGAGTGTCCCTCCTTCCTCCCTTGGTGCCACATATAGTTTTTAAAACTATATTAAAAGACTCAACCACATGTTGCAGAGGTGTGGCATAATGATCTGATCTTGCTGGAGTGTGACTGCAGAGAAGCAAAGCCAGCACATGAAATTAGGAAGTGATGGGTAGGTAACTTTCTCTGTAGGTGGCTATACTTCGAGCTCACAGTCGATTTCAACAGCTTACAATGCAGTCTTATACATGTCAACTCAGAAGTACCAAATTCCATTGCATTCAGTGGGGCATACTTCCAGATAAGAGGGTGTAGAATTGCCACATTAATTACTTTATAATAGCACGTAGTTGGGGAATTGCTGCTCTAGGTGCAATTGAGGATTGCAGCACGATCTAATCAGAGGGTTTCATTAGACTGTTTGCTGTTAAGAGGACCCCAAATCCAATAGAAAAACAGAAACTAACAAGTTAAGTCTGGCCCCTAGCAGTTGTTAGGAATAATGCTGTGCACATCCATAGCCTCTACATTTTAGGTTAATCAAAATAACATTTGCAATCACCATGACTAATGTATTTGCAGATGGTACCGGCTAACATCATTTGATAATCAGGTTTCTCTCCTCTTTGTGAGGATTTGCTTCTTTCAGACTACTGAAAAGCCCTTTTATATCACAGAAATTAGCTGAAACATCCGGAGGCACGGTATGTACTCTGCAAAATGCTCACATTTCATTTGATTGCTGCTGTTAATATTCCAAAGATGAAGTAAGTTCCACCACCACCCGCCTCTCTGGGGAAGGCCATTTAGCATTTGTGTGAACTTTTTTTAAATGTACAAGCGGATCTGAGTCCTGCCTTCATCATAGAAATGGCAGAAGGAAGCCTAAGTACATGGAAAATGACAACTGCACGGAAAAAACCTACTATAAAATTGGCATTCATATTCTTGCAGAGACTAAACTATTTGTTGTTGTTTAGTCGTTAAGTTGTGTCCGACTCTTCGTGACCCCATGGACTAGAGCACACCAGGCCCTCCTGTCTTCCACTGCCTCCCGGAGTTGGGTCAAATTCATGTTGGTAGCTTCGATGACACTGTCCAACCATCTCGTCCTCTGTCGTCCCCTTCTCCTCTTGCCTTCACACTTTCCCAACATCAGGGTCTTTTCCAGGAAGTCTTCTCTTCTCATGAGATGGCCAAAGTATTGGAGCCTCAGCTTCAGGATCTGTCCTTCCAGTGAGCACTCAGGGTTGATTTCCTTCAAAATGGATAGGTTTGTTCTTTTTGCAGTCCAGGGGACTCTCAAGAGTCTCCTCCAGCACCACAGTACAAAAGCATCAATTCTTCGGCGGTCAGCCCTTTATGGTCCAGCTCTCACTTCCATACATCGCTACAGGAAAAACCATAGCTTTGACTATACGGACCTTTGTCAGCAAGGTGATGTCTCTGCTTTTTAAGATGCTGTCTAGGTTTCTCATCGCTATGTTAAATGTGTTTTTAGTACTTCTTAAAAATGTACAGAAAGCCACAGGTGTGGGATGTCCATAGAGGGTTATTGGTACTGCAGACGATGAGGAGTTTACCCTTTCCTCCTTTGTGGCCATCTTGATAAAATTTGCACTGATAGGAAATCTTCAACTGATGCCAGTGACTGCAGCAGGAAAGAAGGGGTTAAGCTCCTCTTTCCTGCTTTCTGTGATCCCAGTGATTATCATGTATCGGTAACAGTTGTTATTTACATTTTTTTAAAATCTGCATATTTTGTACAAAAGTACATTTAACATTCTATCCAATTTGGATCTTACCCCCCACCCCCAAGGGAGCAATCCAGCCAAAGTTAATATATTTTCACATTCCAGTGGCCAGAATCCAATCACTGCTTGTATAAGATCTGCATAACTTGCCGTGACTAATTTTGTCCAATTGACAAGTTGCTGGAGCATGTCTCTGGTCATACTCTCACTTGTGCAACTGAGATGCAACCCAGCACCTTGGCAAATTTATTTATTATTTCTTTGATTTATATATGACCCCATTAGTGCAGTGCACTATTCTGCAGTGGAAAGTTACATAAACCTTACACAAATACCAGAAGAAATTTGGCCACTGATTTTCAAGAGAAGAAATAACTCTTAATTCTTATATTATAACTGCAGTTAAAGGCATCCTCTCCTCCCCTGCTCAGTGAGACCGAAGAGTGTGACCAGATGGCAATATAGCTTGTGTTTTGGACTGCTTGTAGCATGGTCTGAGGTTTGAGCTATTTTCTGGGGAATACGCTACATACAGAAAACCAGACCAACCCCGTTCCATGCCCAATCTGGACCTTTTTGGTCCAGTAGCAAAACTGCTCATTTTTTTGAGTTGGGCTGGAACAATGGGGACCAGAAGCGTAGCTTTCAAAGAGAGTGCAGCCAGCAAATTAACCCTTTCCAGTGCAATCGAATGAGACGTGGAGGGAATTTTGGGGAGGATTTTTGAATTCATTTCTGATAATGAAAAGCATTTATGTGTTGAAAATGTGCTCGGAGGTATTCTTAATTCCCAGTATATGCTTCCTCTTCCCTCTGTGACACTGTTGAACACCTAGTTTGAGTTAATAGAGTACAGATTTCCAGCAAAGAGAAAAAGTGTATTCTGCAAATGCAAATCTCAAGTCTGACTACTGCCAAAGCTTGAGAAAATAATTCTGCAAGCCTCCCATGCCAGCTGGGGGGGGGGGGGGGGAGCTGCAGTCTCCAAAAGTAACTTTCCCAGACGCCCCTGTAGCAGGAGATTGGTGGCTCTCTCTTCTTGCATATCCTATGTGCATACCTTGCTACTATCTGTTTTCTTCCCGAAATAAGATAATCAGTGGAATTAATAACTTAATGTGTTAATGGCTTAAACATGTGGAGCACTCTGTGTCACTGGCAACTCCCCACCACCCCATATAAAAAATACCACCAGGCAGGCCTAAAGTAACTCTTGGCCAGTGTCTCATTTTGTTTAAGACATTAGTGCAAAGAGTTATCTCCTTGAACAAATAACACACTCTATACAGCAGATCAGGTGCAGCGAACACTGAGAAGATCCTCGTTTAGTTGTTTTCCTTGACTAGGGCAAAGGAAGCTCATTTGGATTTGGAAACCATCAGCTCTTAAGATGATAAAAGCTTCCAATTGCAAATGTCCGGTTCTTACAGAAGGTTCCAAGACATGTTCTGTTACTGGTTAAAGACTACATTAAATACAAGCCAGAGTCATTTAAAGCATTCCTGAATATGGAAAAATCCTTTCTCCTCCTAAGGATCACATTAAAACAACTGTTTGGAGAACTGTTAAATGAGAACATCTAAACTCCATGATTCTCAAATGGAAATCTCTGTACCATTGATGAGATGTGGAAAACACTCCACCATCTGGAATCCAAGCCTGAAACATAATTTGATCCACCTTTACCACAATATTCTTACATGGAACCAACACAAGGCTATCCCACAAAAATGATAGTGTGTATGCACAACATAAAATATTCTGTGAGTGAAGTGAGCCAACAGAGTGCTGCCATCTAAGACGGCAAGTGCCAAATACATTCAGTGTGCTTCACTCATTCTTGCACCTGTTGCACATTGCCAGTGCATCTGCAAAGTTGCATGTGATGCCTGCAGTCCGAAAGTTGACTAATATTGTTGACATCTAAATGAAGAAAGTTATGAGCAAAATTCCAAAAACCTATGCTTCAGACATATTTTGAATACAGTACTGCTATAGTTTTATTTTAGCAGTTCTTAATATGGCCAAACAGCCTTATGAGAATAGCTTCTCTGATAAGAAGAGGGGCATTTTAAAATCAAATGGAGGAAATATTGCATCTGCAAGAATATAGAACTGGGCATTTTCTGTAAGTTCAATCTTGGGGAGGTCCATCTGAGGAAAAAAAAAGATGCCTTTGCATGTTGATTCCCTATGTGTGAGGGAAACCTAAAGCAGTGCCTCATATAGAGCAGCACTAACTGGACTCAATGATCCATAGGGACCCTTGAGCTCTGCAGTTTGATGATGATGATCTCTCTCTCAACACCCTGGCACACAGTGTAGCAGAATCATCCCCTAACTCCAACTGACTAGCCTGGAAAGGATTACGTGTCAATGACAGTGCACGTGTTGGATATGAAAGCTCTCTTGTTCAATTCCTAACACCTCTATGCAGGGTGGTAAAGACTTCTGTGAATATGTGGAGAATATGTATCCCTCTTGTTGTTGCTGGAGTTGAACGTCTCTCAGCTCTAGTTGCCATATCTCACAATGAAGGATAATGGGAATTGTAGTCCCGCAACATCAGCAGGATGACATATTCCTTGCAGTAGACAATCTTAAGTCAGGTGTCTCAGTGGTCTGACTTGGCATAAGGCAGCTTCCCACATTCCTCTTATCTGAGGTGGCTCATCTGCTCAAATACTGGGGAAGATAGTTGTGCCCTTTCCCGTTTTCACAAGTTTGTCTATGAAATGAGCACTCCACTCAAAATGGCTGGTCACAGGGAAGGACACCATTACTAGAGTCTGGAACACTTTCTTCATATGTGTGTTTATCTCCACATGGGTGGAAGAATGTTTAGTCTTCTCTATGTGAAGAACTGTACCGTCTCAGGAGTTGCACAAACTAAGGCAAAGTGTACCTCATAAAAGAGCCATGTTTCTGGCAAGAGTGCAAGGGAGTGGCTGCTTCCTTCACACACTTAAGGTTTATCGTCAGTGAATACTCCACAAATCCACTTGATACTGTTTTAGGGTAATGGCTCCAGGATATGGAATTCTGTTTGGTGAGGTATTTTGTGTGCTTGTTTCAGAGGGTTAGAGCACTCCCCTGAACTCCAGTATTCAGGCTTTCTAGCAGGAATCCTAAGTAGCTTACTAAACTACAAATCCCAATATTCCATGGGCTGGAATCATGGCAGTGGTACCAAACTTATACAGCTGTATAGTGCAGATACACCTGTAATAATTATTCTTGAACTGGGAGAAACTTGCTTTGCCAACAGGAACACAGATCTGAGTCTTACAGATCACACTGCAGTGTATTTGCTGTAATTGCAGAAGACGGAAGAGATTCGTAACAGGGCATCTAGTCTTGCTAAATGTAATTTTTAAAAATTCTCCATGCATAAATGGAGGGCCCCAACGGAGTTTAAAAATGATTGCTCTAAGACAGTTTAGAAACACAAATGCACCTAACTAGAGATCTATTACAGGTTGATGATTTAAGATTTCTACCAAAACCTTGAACATATTTGCATACAAAGAAATGCTTTTAGGCACTTTTTTATTGTCAAAAATTGTCTTTTTATATATAAACCATTTCAATCTCTTTCAACAACGATACAGCTGTTTGCTTGATCATTTGCATAGAATATATCACCATACAAAAATAAGGAGAGGGAGAGAAATAAGAGGGTTTTGGGGATAAAGCAGCAAAACAGCAACCAATATATGCTTGAGTTTTTTTCCCCAGGATTAAACATTTGAAGCCTTACCAAAAAAAAATTGTACATCATTTCCCCGTCATCTATTTACAATTCAAAGCAACACTTTAAAAAAAAAGCTGTAACAAACAACATTAATTTATCAAGTTCATGGAAAATTGTGTTCTAAATTTTTTTTACCATATACCACAAAAATAAATAAATGAGGCCAACAATAGTATGAACAAAGTTTTACTTTGAACCTTTTTTTTCTTTTTCTTTTTTTGGCTAGTAGGTTAGTTACTTTAATTTCTACCCTTTGGTTGACAGCATATTACAGCTCAGTAGCTGTGACACAGAGAAGCTCCTGCAAGTACATGGAATGACCTTCAAGCACAAATTGAAGCTTGTTGCCCTGTGCCAAACAGCAGCTCTATGCACAGCATCAGAAACAAGTCTGCCCATTCACTACTCTTCCACCCTGGAAACAGGCAAAACAGGCAGCCTTTTTAGTCATCTCCCCTGCCCCACCCCCAGAATATTCCTAGTATTAAGTCAGAAATGGGTACTTTAGATCCTAAAATCTATTTCTGATCTCAGCCTGAATCCAATTCTGGCTGGCAACGTCTGCAATCCTCCACTACGTCGGAGAAATTCCAGCTGAGTGAGACTTGTTTCCAGTTTAAGAGTGAGAAACCTTAGATATTTTGATCTTTAACTCCCAGAAACACCAGCCAACTTGGCCAGTTGTAAGAGAACTATGGGAGGTGTGGGCCAAAACATCTGGGAGGTCAAAAGCTCCCTGCCCCATCCTAAGTAGATATGATCAGGATTGCACTGTAACAACTGAATGAATGAGCAGTTTTATAAATTGCTTTCTGAACTATAGCTTCTGCAGAGGTTTGTTTAGCATCCGTTAGGAAAGGGGAAAAGGACTATTGTGGGTGTAGAGCTTGCCAGTTACCCTTCAATATCACAACCTGTATGTTGCTACCTTCTGTTGGAACTTCAGCTTTTCCACTCTTTTATCTGTTACTTGGAGACAAAGCTTGTGTGCCAAGTTCCTCGCTGGCAAAAAAAAAAAGGTAAAGCCTAGAATTCTTATACTCTTAGCTTAATGCAAGGTTTCTTAAACCTGGAACTTACCAAAGGATTCTATGTAAGAAAACCAATTATGGCAATCAAGCTTTCATGCAAGGCAACATGTCTACCTTTATTAATCTTCTCCCACAAAACAGGTACAGTGGTTGTTCTCCAGGCTGCCTAAGGAAATCCAATCGCCTATATTGCCTGCACAATTTTTGGGACAGAAGGTCCCACAAGCCCTTGCTATTGACTAAACTGGATGGAACAAATGGAAATCAAAGCTCAAAACATCTGGAAGCCCAGAAGATTCTTATTCATAGTACATACTATATGTTCTGTGAAAGAAGAACAAAGGGTTTTTCCACACGATTTGAATGTGGAAATGATTTCCAGAGTATCTTTTGACTTTATTCTCATTTATTTATTTACACTAAAGGTAAATCCACAAATCTTCTTCAAGTGCCAGAGACTTCTGCCATGCATGCTTTCCAAAATCAAAACCACCAGAGCATTTGTGCATCATGCGTATGGAGGCAAATATGGCACAAGACAACTTGGTTTCAAGTGGACAACCTACTGAACTGAATAAAGATATGCAATGTATTTTGACGGTACATCTTCAAGAGAAAGAACTCTCAACATACTCTCTTTTTCTATGGAAGTGCTCTTTCAGAGCACTGGTTCTACAAAAAATACTGTGTTGCATAAAATCTGCACTGGTGAGATATGCAGCCTGAAGAGAACTATGCTTAGGAAACAAAGGGGCACTTTATCTTGATATTCACTCAAAAAAGGAAGAAAGGAAAAGAATAATACAAACCTCTCACAATGAACTTTGCAGGGCTTATTGGCAAGTAAATGTGTATATATGCTCTTCAGCAAATAATTAACTGACCCACTGAAGTTAGCAGAACCTAGAAGTGCTTTGGTTTGTTGGGATCAAACCCACTCCTCAACTATAGTGACTGGGAAGCTAATCCCTAAACATGAAGGGGTACGCTTCATTAACCTGAAGGGAACTTTTTTCCTTGCTTCTTGTAAGAACAAGGATTACTATTCATAAACATCCCCTTAACTGCCTTGTACTGCTTCGATTTCTTCCTTTAAAGTTACCTGTAATTTATGAAATCTCATATTGAGAAGAGACTATTTTGATTTTTACTTTAAATAAACAGAACTCTGAGAGAGTTCCTGAAACACAAAAATGAGTAGCACTATATCCTTTAAAAGCTGAGCATTTTTATTTGCTTCATCCCTTCCAATGTTGGCAGGAGTTCATGGTTCATCTCTTTATGCTGTCTTTGTTAGTTATGGTGCTGTTTTCTTTTCCACTTTAATGTGTCTACGCAAAGTACCATGGATTGCTCTCCTCATGCAGGGCTAGTAGATACACAGGCAGCAGCATTCTGAAACAGTAGTGTTTTCTCACTTTGGTAGAAATATATGGGAGAAACAAGTGTGATGTTTGGTAAGACTGGCAATAACATAAGCATGTGTACAAAACTGCCAGTTGTGACTCCTGACCCATCCTTAGCTGCAGTAATTTGAGCTAAACCCTACCAACAAAATATTCTGTATTGGTGCTACAACTCATAGGCACAGCAATTGGGAAAAAATGTTTATATTTTAATTAGAGATTTTAAAAAACCTATTACAGTATCCTTTACCTTTTGGAAAGCTGCACAGTCTCCAAGACCCAACTATACATATTACATAGATAAATACACAGAAGGTTTCAGTACACATTATCACTGGATGGGCAGAGAATCACGCAGATCAACAGCTGCTGGGTGTTTGATTCCCTAACCTGATCCTGCAACCAGGGCTGCACATATATATCGCATAGGCTAGCAGTCACACCAATAGCTGTTTTCTCCCCCCGCCCCCCCCCCCAGTTGATCAGTGCAACTGTAGCTTCTTTCACATGTTTTTATGCATATAACCCTGGCTGCTATACAGTTGAATCAGGGGCAAATTTTACACAGAATTAGATTATGCTGGTGTTGAACCAGCTTAGTGTTTTTACTATTCTAAAACCACATTCTAAATCCTTCTTTTTCAAGCAATATTAACTTTAGCTTATAGTAAGAGGTTTAACATTATGTATCATAGCCACCCTTGTTATTTAAGCATCTGACAGTTGCTTAGCATTTCCTATTTTCAAATTTTTCATTTACAACATTTAGAAAAAAATGATTCTGTTTTGAAAATTCAGTGCATCGTATCTGTGTGAAGAAAGTGTCTGAATGGCTCTCTGATTATGAAACTAAGGCGGGTACCATTTGGAGGTATTTAAAAATGGCTGAATTTTAGATGTGCCACAGTAAACTGCCAAAACTAAAATGTCTGCTACTTTTTCCAGCTGATTTCTAGAAAATTCTTTTATAATAAAACAATTAAAAGCTGATTTGCATATTTACAAAATCTTTGTCATAGCAAACATGCAACATACAGAACATTTTGTTCTATGGCTATTTATGAATTTGTCTCTCTATATATTTATTTTCCACAGAAAAAAAATAAAATATAACACACGTATTAAAACATCCAGTAAAATTCTCACAGAAAAGAAATTGTGGCTTATCCTCTAGATTCATTGGACTGTAAATTCAACTTCAATTAGATTTCCTAAACACTGCTTGCTCTTGCAAGAATGTTTTGGTCAGGACACTAGAAATCTAAGTATCAGAGCTTTTGAGACACAATACAATACTTAAATTTAAGGACATACTTCCTGTGTTGTATTTTGCAGACATGATGCAGGACATAGCTATACAACACATTTGTATCAGCTGTATATCATGTAATTGCTGTTGCTTCCTGCAAATACTGCTTGGAATTGTAGTTAGGCATGTAAGAGATTCCCATGGAAAACAGTGCTTAGAGTTCCTTGGGAAAAGGGAAAGATTATTCAGGTTAAATCTGTTGCTTAGATAGTCCATTCTCACTTGAGTCTCCAGAGAGAAGAGATGACATGTGAGCATGCACTGTGTATGTAACTACACCCACACCAGTTGCATCCCACCCAAAAAAAAAAAAAAAGTAACTGAGGGTTGGGTGACCTGACCAATTCATATCTGCAAAATACGTAACAAGAGAGGCAGCCCTGAGATGATACCTGTGAAGGGGAATAAAATCAAATACATAAACAGTAAGTCACATGGCCACAAAAGGGTGAAACAATCCAAGTATTGCCACACAGTGTCATCCCTGTTTCCTCATAAATATACAAAATATACATTTCCAGTTTCTTTCATTATTAATTTTTTCCTGTTTTAAAATGGAAGAAAGTTCATATGCATATAAACACTTCGCTAACTCTAATTGAATGTATATATTCGAGTGACTAGGAAGTTGCATAGATACCAAGAGCTTCATGGACATTTCCAGCTCAGTTCTGATGTCTCTTCATGTGCAGAGCCAAGTGGTCAGACCGTGAGAAGCTGCGACTGCACACAGCGCACTGGAACGGTTTGGCCCCAGTGTGCTTCCTGTAGTGGCGGGTCAATTCATCCGAGCGAGCAAATCTCCAGTCACATCCTTCCCATGTACATTTGTATGGCTTCTCTCCTAGACACATTTTTTTAAAAGCACAAAAAAAGAACTAGTCAGTCACCCTTTGCCCAAACACCAAGAAAAATCATCTAATTAATGTGGTTACTCTGGTTTTGTTTGTTTGTTTTTTAAGCTCCCTGAATATAGCCAGCAAGCATGCCAGGGAGAGGACATTTTATTTTACTGGAGGTGGGACACTTAGTATATGGCAGAGTATTCCAGAATATCACATCCAACTTGCAGTCTTGCAGATGTGGGACAACATCGAGGTTGATTATCACTTCATTTTATATAACGTGTAGATGGCTCTCAGGGGCTCTTCTGGAATTACTTTTGTACCATGCACACTACCGTTGTGCTATTTCTTCCTGCAATACCTTGGTAACATCAGGATACATAGTAACTAGGATAATACTGCAATGAGGAAGAGATGCAGCATGACCTGGCATTGCTGAGTGCCTCCCACATGATTTGAAGGGCCCATTCAGAGTCTTCCCAAGGTATCCAGCATACTTTTACAGCTTCTTAACTCAAGTCATTTGACATTCTAGCCATATTTACTCATGTATGGCAGATGATAAATAAAACAATAGAAGAGGTAACATGGTGGACCAGACCAAAGAAGGCCATATATCATGGTATGGTAGCCAAAGGTAATGCTACAGCTAGCCATTTTGATTTCAGGTTGCCAAAATTTAAGTTATTAAACAGACTCCACATTCTTCATCAGGAAATAAATGCATGCATAAGGACTGAGAGCATAACGCAGTGAGATAAATGGCAGTCCACTCCTGCTCTAGGAAAGGAGACCAGAGGTATGTTTGGAGAGGTCAGGTCTCCATACAGGATTTCCTCCCAGTATAAGCCTGAAAAATCGCTTTTTGCTATTCAGCAACAGTTATTTAACATTATGGGTATTTAAGCATCAACAATGCTCATGTGAGATATGATGAGGGTTTCCAATTGTTCTTTTTAAAAGTACTGACCTCTTTGTTTGCATAAGTGGCACAATCTAGAATTTAACTCCAAACCAAATTACCTGACATAATTCAGTTTTACTACCGAGTCACGTCTTGGCTAGCTGGCAGTTCTACATTCATTATGAACACACTCACAAATTATATTTTCTCTTTGTGATTACGCAAGAAAGAGACTGAATAAATAGAAATTAAGTTTGCTTTCTATATCAATTCATAGAAATCACAATGCGCTGGTAAATGACAGACACAATAAAGTAAATGACAGAGAGATTATCTGAGAACACTGTGTTGAAGGTAGCTTATATGGTAACTCAAGTGAAGGCTCTATTACACTTTTTCTGATCAAACACAGGTTTCAAGAATTAACATTTCTACAATGACCAGAGCAGTCTTGTTTTAAGAGGGCTGCTTCAAGAAAAAGCACAAAAAAATTATTTTACAATTCTAACTTACATGCAAAACAAATAATGGATGGCTATCATCCCATTTTGTCTCCAATTTGCTTCAACATTACAAATACTGTTCCAAGAGAAATGTATTCAGTTGAAAAACTAAGATAATTTCAACACAAGACTGGAGAGACTAAAGTCTAAAGACAGCAGGGCCACAAGCATTATATCAGTTAAAGGAGTGCAGGATGACTATACTATAAAAATAAAAATATGTGGTTCACCTGCCAGAACAAGATGAAAAAACAAAAAGCCTCAATTCAGCTAAAATTTATTCAAACTAAATCCTACTGAGACTAGTTAAACCAGTTAAGTCACATCTAATGTGAAGCCCTACTGAAAACAACAGGGTTTAAGGTAGCTGATGCTTGTTTCCCTGTTTTCAATGGGATTTAATCATAAGAATTTTTACCTGCCTTTGTATTTACATTGTCTAGAAAGAAAGGGACACGTGAACTAGAACAGGTGGAGCAAAACTTATCTAATTAGCAGGTAAGAGAAAGATTACAGAATGATGGAGGCACCTGTGCCATATGACTCAGAGGACCTGGTCTATTTTAGGACTTCTGAAAGCTTTTCTTCACGTTCATGAGATGCAGCGACATACTTTGCTAAGCAGAACATCAGATTCTAAGGAAGAAAAACTCCATTTGAGACCTGCAGTCTGCACTCTCTAGTCTACATGTGGCTACAGCAGTGTTCTTGTCTAACCAGTGTGGCTAAAATATAATACCTTTGCAAGTAAGGATCAGTCCCAAAAGGTTTCAAACTGGTAGCATATGGTTAGCAGTATAATGAGCTGGCTATTCTGAGGTGACAAGTACCTGCAATTCCCAGTGACTTCAACTGGCACGTACGATACTTAACACCTCTGAAATTTTGACCACAGATTTATGTAAGTGCCCAATATAGATTTAATTGCAGAGCTTTACACTGTCAGTTTGGAACATGTTGTCACAGATAGCTAAATATATGGCCATTTAATTTAGTACTCTAAGTGGGATATTTTTAAGCATACCTATAAAATTCATAACTATGTTTGCTGAAATGATGAGAAGTGTATTCATAGAAGTTGGGCCAGGGAGAAGGATTTTTCCTCATAAGCACGAATGAATCTGTTGAATGAGACTTGGGAAATCTTATGGGGCCACACCCACCCACCCACCCACACACACACCCTAGAGTCTGAAGCGGCACATCACAGAAATATATTCATCACATCACTTGTTATTTGTAAGAACTAGGCTTCATTGATCAAGGAGGAAAGCATATTTTCCAAACTATTCTGCTTTCACTTAGACCCATTTTTTGTCCTCATGGAGGGCTGATCCATGCACCATTTCCTCTGCTTAACTCCCTCAGCAGACGTTTCCAGGTTCAAATCCTGCCATCTTCAGCTAGGAGTGCTGAAGATTGCTGCCAGAATACCTATGCAGCTGTTCCAGAGTGTGACAACCACTCTGGCTATCCAATGATTTGGCTCAGTATGACAGCTTCCTATGTTCTTATTCCTAATCTACCAAGAATATTAATACAGGCAAACTCCATCCCTACCACACCAAATCATTCAATTATAGTATTACAATAGGAGGGTCAGATTCCTGCTTCCAGGAGTTTATAATCTTAATCTTAGAGGCAAAGGAGAGACAGCAGAATGGGAAGACTGGGGGGAAAGAGAAACAGTAATAAGGATCAATATGTAGAAATGCAGCAATTTATTTACAGCCCAGTTCTACATTCATTTTCATCTTGGGCTTTGCTTGGTTGAGAATGGGAATTATAGGGGGAAAAGAAAATAAAGATAGTTGCAGATGTTTTTAAAGAGAAATTGGTAGAGAGAGGTGAAATGGCATGAGGTACACAACAATGAACCCAGAACTTCTCCATCCAAGATAGTTCCACTAAATAATTGTTTCAAAGTGGTTTCTGAGAACTTGTAACACTTGGCAAGTACAGGATGTTCTCACTTATATCACTTGTACAATTAATTGAGCCACACTCAGTTAAGAAGATTAACATCCCTAAAATGAAGGCAACATACTGTTATGCATCGAAATATCTTTGCATGAAAATGTGACCACTTGAGCAAGATTGCCAATTCTGTTGCTTGCAGTCCTTAAACATTATCCAGGTTCTTTCTGGACAGCAAAGGTTGCATTTTTTTAAGGATGCAGTAATGTTTGCCTGAACTCTTTGATCGTAGAGACACACTTTTACTCTGAATTTTAACAGAAAACCTTAATCAGGTGCAGAACTGAAGTATGTGAAGACTTAAATTCTGAGGTACCTTCCCCGTTTCACTACCTGAGGCACTGTCCTGGGACAGGCAATTTTGCTTTGTATCTTCATTGAAAATCTGCATTTGCACTTTTATTTGAAATATACACTTCTACTTATTAGTAATTAACTCTTTTGATACAATCTCTGCTGAGGTAGGTTAAAGGCAGTTAATTGTCCATAAAAACTACAAGCAGCCTCCTCTGCAGGGAGATATGTTAGGCCAAGGGCCAGAACAATGAGGCTCTTGACCTGCACTGAAGTCCATTGCCATTTTGTGGCCCTGGAGCTTACAAAGCAATTTTTGTAAATTTTCTGCCTATTTACGGGTTGCCGAGATCCAAAAACAAAAATGAAAGTCATCTTCCAGTCAGTTCTGGTTTCATTTGGAGGACCCAGGGCGGCTGCTGCTACTGCTTTAGGCTCCTAGAGCTAGAAAAAACTAGCCCTGGGACCTGTGGAGCTTGCCAGATCCTGGTTTAGGTTGACAGGCAAGTTTTGCTCTTTTAATTTTTGCAGAAAACCAGCAGTTCTGTAGAGCACTGCTGTTTGGGAATTACTGCATTAAAGCATGCTTGGGGGGAAAAATCTAGCAATTATGATTTTGGACTCTCCCCTTCTCTCCACATCCCTTTCTGTAGTTACAATCTTGCCCTTTTTACTGCTTGCACGCATAATTGCCAGAACTTGCAATGTTGTCCTTAGAACTGCCCCCCATAGTATGTTATTATTAGTACTTCCCCCTAAACTAACTTGTTACATCATCATCATCTTAGAACTGCAGAGCTGGAAGGGATCCTTTGGATCATTAAGGAGGCACACTGGGGAATCAAACTCCCAACCTCTGGCTCTGCAGCCAGATGCCAACCATAGAGCATCAGTCTTTTTGTTTCTTTTGAGAGAAAATAATTATATGTATTCATTTACAAGTATCATACAGAGAGCCAGACTAGATGAAGGATAAGTGAATATTGGTGGAAGAAACATCAATAATTTAAGATATGCAGATGACACCATTTTAGTAGCAGAAAGCAGCAATGACTTGAAATGATTTTAGTGACAGGGAAAGAAGAAAGCACCAAAGCAGGACTGCAATTGAATGTTAAGAAGATTTTAAAAATCATGGCTACAGAACAAATGCACAACTTTTGGGTTGACAATGAAGAAACTGAAGTGGTTGGAGATTTTGTATACTTTGGTTCAGTTATCAATATAACTGGAGACTGCAGCCAAGAAAATCATAGGAAGATGTGACTCAGAAGGGAACTAATGAAAGAATTTGAAAAGATAATCAAGAATAAGGATTTGTCACGAAGATCTTCCACACCCTTGTACTCCCAATCACCATGTATGGGTGTAAAAGCGAAGTAAAAAAAGAGGACAGCAAAAAAATTGATTTGTTTTAAATGTGGTGCTGAAGGCGAACTTTGTGGGTGCCCTGGATTGCCAGAAAGATGAACAAGTGTGTCATAAGGCAAATCAAGCTTGAACTATTTCTGGAGGCAAAAAATGATGAAACTGAGTCTGTCATACTTAGGGCACATCACGAGAAGGCAAGATTCTCTGGAAAAGACAATAATGGTGGTAAAGGTTGAAGGCAGCAGGAGAGAAAGACAAAATATGAGATGGATTAACTTCCTAAAGGAAGTCACGTGCTTGGATCTGCAAGAGCTGAGCAGGGCTGCTAAGGATAGGATATTTTGGAGATCTCCCATTCATAGGGTTGCCTTAAGTCAGAGGTGACTTGATAGCATGTAATAACAACAGCAACAAACTGCACCTTATCTATTTTTCATTTAACTATGTTGAATGATTATACTCACACTGCCCTAATTAAAAAAAAAATCTGGCTATGGGTTTAGTGACCTGTCCTACTACACACATCTGTGGAACATGGGCAGAGAGACTTCTTTCTCTCAAATCCCAAGCCAGACCCTGAGTGGGGGATCACCAGGTAAATAACAGTCAGGGAAAGAGGTAAAGATTAAACCTCACTCCTCAATGCACAAATATCTTTAAAAAGTGAGAGAGAGAGAGAGAGAGAGAGACCCTCCTGACTGTAAAGAATAATAATGAAGATGAACAAACTGCTGTAACAACATTCAAATATACAGCGAAACAAAAATTCTTTATTCATAAGGCTGCTTATAAAATTTAAAACTGAAGGACTGTAAAGGGAAGGCTTCTTTTAAATGTCAACATCCACAGAGGCTGGCTTAAGACATTTAGTTGCCTGAAACAGAAAAGCAAATGTACACTCACACACCACACACATAACACACACCATTGTGCATAGCAGTCAAGGTTGGTAAAGCTATTTTAGCACCAGGGGCAGAAAATCCAATATATCCCTCTTGTCCTTCCCTGGCACTGAAAACACAATAACTAAACTGATATAATTTTATTTATTTATTTTTAAAAAGTTTGGAAACACTACTTTTTTGGTGACATGGGGATTTTCTTGGCACTCATGTAAGGAACACTTCTGAGTTCTATTTCTACATTAGGAATCAAGGAGAACTAGCCAACTCTCATAATGGGATCCTGCATGCAGTTCATGCCATGGTTAAGTATGATGGTTAAGAGTATTGGAGTATCAGAAAACCTGGATTCAAATCACCTTTCACTCAGGTGTCCTTGACCTCTCTCACGGGGCTCTTGTAACAATCATGGGGGGGGGGGGGGGGGGAGAAACAGAACATATATTGCCTCTCATTCACTAAAGCAGAGTAGCATATGAAGGTACACAAATAAATAGATGCAACTGGTATCACACTTTAGAACAGAACAGTATTACACACTCTCAAAAACATTGTGGTACATGGTATTATTTTGGAAGATGAGAGGTTTTCTAATGTTTTTCTTACAGAACAATTGAAAAGACCATTAATGATTAATATAAATGAAGGGATAAATGAACAACTGTGCAAGAAAGTGAAAGAACATAGTTTGGTGGTATCTCTCACATATTTCCTCATGTTTCTCTGTCATTTACTTGAGAGAGAGAAAAACACTGGCCGAAGTTGCAGTGCAAGAAATGTTTCAAGTTATTTTAAAACTTATTCCATTTCTTTCCTATGCCCAGCTTTAAGGAGCAGAGGAATCCGAGGTTAACAAGATTTATTTGCTTTAAAAGCAAAGAGACACTGTGCCCTTTATTCTCTGTCTACGGGCTATACAGCGTTGCAAGACTAGTTTAGCCTAATGACTGTACAAAATACAGAAGCTGCAAAGTTTCAGAAAATAGTTGATTCTTCTCCAGAAATTGAGAGTGCACATTGAGAGGTCGTGAAACCCAAGAATGCCATTGGTCATCAAATATGACTGTGTTGGAACATGGGCTCTGTATTAAAACAGGTATTTCACTGTAAAAGGATTTAAAGGGGAAAAATACACCAAAACCCCAGAAACACTAGCAGAACTCCTCCACTTCTGAGCAGCTTCCACAGGATTTGTTAAAATGTCAACACTGTTCAACTAAAACAGCTTGGAGGAAGCTGGTACCAAGTTCTGGCCAAACAGCAACACTCTGGCTCTTTCTTCCCAAGCCAGAAATATTACACACATCACTTCTGGGAAAACAGAACTGCTTTCCTTTTAAGTTATGTTTCAACAGAACCCCCCTCCCCCAACTTTAACTGGATCTTTGCATCATCTTTGTCCAATCTTTCAGATTTCAAATATTTTGTTAGGCTTGAGACTCAATCACAAAATATATTTTAAGACCTTAACATTGCCCATATACATACCTTCTAGCAAAGAAACTTATTTATTTATATTTTTTAAAGTAAGAGTTTGGAAAGCATGTGGAATACATTTATGTAAAACTGTCAGTTGAAAACCAACGTTTAGTTTGGAAACAGTTTAGAACAAGACTGCACCATACAAGATAAGAAAAGGAAATTTGGAAGAAAATAATAATTGGATGAAAATCTTTTGTGCAGTTGTGCATAACTTTTAAAGGTGAATTATCATAAGTTAAGAGCTCTCCATAGACATTACCTGTAGCAGACAGAATCCTGTGACTCAGTATGTCAACACACTGTGTTTATGGAGATTTCTTAATTTTTTAGCAATTCACTTCCACAGTTTGCATAACTGTGCCAACAGGATTTCATTCATTGTCATCTAAATCTACTTACTGAGGGGCAACTACAAGGGTTCTCTTGATGTTCCATTAAGTTAAGTGCCATAGAGCAGTGTCCCACATCCAGTTTGCCCATCTTGCAGCACTATCCAATCCTATAGCCCCAAAATATATTGGTGCCACAGTACTGCCCGTGTTTGGTTTCAGCTCCTGAACCATGCTGAGATAGACTAAATATATGCTACATGCTTTGACTTGCAACTGATACCAGAATTTCTACTAGGATGTTGTTTTATCAACAATGGATGTTGTCATGGGTGCTGCAATTCTAGCATTTGGAAAAAAAACACTCAACTATACCACATTAGCTTCTGAAGGAGGCACCCTTAAAAAGAAGCATTATGTTCAGTTTTTTTAAAACAAGGTGGTGTAGAATAAAACTTTTGGCAGTAGCAGAAACACCCATGACAGTGGCAGAGAATATTTGGCCATCTAGATGTTGACATCTCCTGCCCACCCCACCCAGCATGGAAGGGAATGTGGAAACTTAGTCCCAAACAACTCAAGGGCCAAAAGTTCCCCACCCCAGACTATGAGAATCTAGTCCTCCACACATAGACCTGTCAGCTTAGAAAATTTTGGTAAGATGATTATTTGGTCATCGAAAATCAGCTATACTCACAGCCCCACCTCTTCATGCTCCTTCCATAACATGGTGAAAGTACAGGACCGCTTTATATATTTTTGCAATATATGGGATACAGCCAAGGTATAAGCTGGGGCCTCCCTCCGCATAGTGATTGCATTATGGGGCCGGAGTCGCACGTGTGCACAGGAGCAAAGTCACACGAGAGAGCAGCACAGCCCCACCCAGCGGAGCTGAAAGTTAGTGGGTACGTTGGATACAGCGCTTCAGAAAAGTTTTTTATATAAAAATTCTGCATCTCTCTTTCCACTCAGCAATGCATATGCTACATAATAAGACAAAGTGCAAAATTTAACCTGTAGAAGCGGCACCCCTGACTGCGTTAAAAATAATAAATGCCTTGGATTCTCCATCTTCTGGCTTGGATGGTTTTTCCTCTGCACAGCAATAGCAGAAGTCATGCTCAAAAGCCTGCCAGACCTTGTATGTGTCTCCAGGCTAGGATTCAATACTGTTATTCCTAGAGCATGGTTAGTACCATGTTTTTCTTTCAAATGTGGAAAAGGACATGTTTTAAAATAGATTCATAGGGTGGAGTCCTATTTTCTAGGCAAGTCAGAAAGAAAGATCCAAGAGTTGAAAACAAAACCTGTTCAACCATACAAGGCTCATTTCTAAAATAGTCCCAACAAATGGCGAAAAATAGATAACAGGAAACTTGATTCTATCAGTAAAGGCAAGTGTGAGCTTCTCTCCATAAGGTAGTTTATTCCTCACTGAGAGGAAGAAGCTAAAGGTAAGCTACTTATTTGTGCATTTTCTTTCTATTCTCTTCTTTGGTCTTCTTTATGGTCACTTGCTGATAGATATAACACCATCCATGCCACTTTCTGTTTTAAACTGCCTATGTTTGTCTTCTTACTACCTTCATGTTTTTTCTTTCTTTTACCTACAGTCATGGCCAAAAATATTGGCACCCTTGCAATTCTGTCAGAAAATGCAACCCTTCTCTCAGAAAATTGTTGCGGTTGCAAATATTTTGGTACTCATATGTTCATTTCTTTGGTTTGCATTGGAACAACACAAAAACACATAGAAGAAAAGTCAAATCTGATACAATCCCACACAGAAACCCAGAAATGCACTGGCCAAAATTATTGGCACCCTGAACTTAATATTTGGTAGCACCCCCTTTGGAAAAAATAACTGAAATCAATCGCTTCCTGTAACCATGAATGAGTTTCATACACCTCTCTACTGGAATTTTGGACCACTCTTCTTTTGCAAACTGCTCCAGGGCCTTCAGATTTGAAGGATGCCTTCTCCCAACTGCTGTTTTGAGATCTCCCCATAGGTGTTCTATGGGATTCAGATCTGAACTCATTGCCATTTCAGAACTCTCCAGCGCTTTGTTTATAACCATTTCTGAGTGCTTGTTGAAGTGTGTTTCGGGTCATTGTCCTGTTGGAAGACCCATGACCTCTGGTGGAGACGCAGCTTTCTGACACTGGCCACTACGTTGCGCCCCAAAATTCTTGGGTAATCATCCGATTTCATGATACCATTCACACAAGTCAAGGCATCCAGTGCCAGAAGCAGCAAAGCAACCCCAAAACATCTTTGAACCTCCACCATGTTGTAGGGGCTGTGTTCTTTTCTTTGAATGCCTCATTTCTTTTTCTGTAAACAGTGCCATGATGTCCTTGACCGAAAAGCTCTACTTTTGTCTCATCTGTCCACAGTACGTTCTCCCAGAAGGATTGTGGTTTTATCACATAAGTTTTGGCATACTCCAGCCTTGCTTTTTTATGCCTTTGTGTCGGCAGTGGTGTCCTCCTGGGTCTCCTTCCATAGCATCCCTTTTCATTCAGATGGCGACGGATAGTGCGAGCTGACACTGTTGTACCCTGTGTCTGCAGATCAGCTTGAATTTGTTTGGAAGTTAATCTGGGTTCTGTATCCACCATTCGAACAACACTTCCTTGTAATTTTTCAGTAATTTTGCTCTTCCATCCACGTCCAGGGAGGTTAGCTACAGTGCCATGGGCTGTAAACCTCTTGATGATATTGCGCACAGTGGACACAGGAACATTAAGATTTCTGGAGATGGACTTGTAGCCTTGAGATAGTCAATGTTTTTCCACAATTCCTTCTCTCAAATCCACAGACAACTCTTTACACTTCATTCTTTTCTCCATGCTCAGTGTCACACACAACAAAGGTTGAGTCAACTTTTCTCCATCTTAACTGGTTGCAAGTGTGATTACTATATTGCTCACACCTCTTACTTGTGACAGGTGTGTCTAAATACAAATTAAAGGAGCATCACATGCTTCATGCTTGAAAAGCAATTATTTCTTACAATTTAGACAGGGTGCCAATAATTTTGGCCAGTGCAGTTTTGGGTTTATGTGTGGGATTGTATCAGATTTGACTTATCTTCTCAGTGTTTTGTGTTGTTCCAACGCAAACCAAAGAAATGAACATGTGAGTACCAAAACATTTGCAACTGCAACAATTTTCTGAGAGAAGGGTTGCATTTTCTGACAGAATTGCAAGGGTGCCAATATTTTTGGCCATGACTGTATCTGTGGCACTCATCAAGTCAAGGTATTGTATATGGGCTTCTTTTCTTTTCAAGAATACCTGATGACTCAGCTTTTGACCTTCTCCTTGCCTTCAGGTTTGTTTGTTTTGTCTAAAGTTTAGTCCCTGATGGTATTCCAAGATTATAGCCCTCAATACGACAGTCACCTTTTAGGTGCTTTGCAACAGACCCATCTAAAATATTGATTGATGTTGTTTAATTATTATGCACAGGCAGGATATATAGAATTCAGATACTCTGGTATTGTGGTACAATGGTTAAAGTGTTGGATTAGGACCTGGAAGATCCAGATTCTAGTTGCCTTTTGGGACCATGAAACGTATTCAAAAACCTTGGAACAGGCACCCTCTCTCAGTCCAACCTACCTGAAAGGGTTAGTCAAAGGATAAAGCAAAGAAATATGTATATGTTGCCCTGAGCTGAACAGAGAATGGTGGAGTATGTATGAATGTAATAAACAGATGCCAAAGCCAAAATAGCATCACTAACTATTTAAAAAACACAGGAAAAGAGACTAATTTCCTGGACTGCTCCACTCAATCCTCATTGAGAATGAGAGAATTTTGGGAAGGTGGGATTATTGTACAAGTAGCCATCTCCCAGCATTCCACACTGACTTGTGCACTGAGGAACTCCACTCAATGCAAAGTAATCTCCAGCATATGCTACAACACACGTTACACTCCAGTGATGGGCCCTGGCCCAGCCTATTGTCCATCATATCACATGCAGAGCATAGCCTAAAACTCTCCCCATATAATAGCTGGGAACCCTAAGATGTTCCAGTAGACAGCATGAAAACCATTGTTCCAGAACAGCAGGAATCTTCCTTTTCTCACATCTAGAGTCCCCTTGTGACAGATGCCAAGAGAAAAAAAAACACAACAGCTGTCCTTCCTTCACACAGAAGAGCTTTTGTTATGAATGTTCCATGCCATTTAATGGAAACCTGTCTAATAAACAGACAAGAGGCCAGCTTGGTTGGAGAATGTTATTCCCCTATGGATTTTTCCTCTACCCCATTTTACTAGTAACCCTAAAAGCAATCTCAACCCTTGCATAAGAAACCAGCCCCAAATACTGATAGGTTATATTCACAAAATGTGTGTTTGTGTGTGGGAAAGGCTCTACCTCTTGCCTGATTTGGGGGATCCCTGTTGCTCCATCACAACATCCTTCAATAATGCTGCAACTAAGAAGTAGTATGGCAGAATGGGCAGAGTATCCAACTGAGTATACTTGCATTCAAAACCCTTCTAAGCCAAGAAACTCACAAGATGGCCATGGGCAAGATACTGTCAACTCATCTTATTTTGGGATGATGAACTAATAAATCCAATAAAAACAAAGCAAAACAAACTCGCAGTCTAATCTGCCTCACAGAGGTTTTGCAAGTGTGAAGTGGATCAGCTCTGTATGTCCTGGCAGGAATTCTTTGGAGAACAATTAAGGAAGAAATATGACAAACCCTTACGGTAATCCAAAATAATCTTAAATTGTTAATGTTGTGTGTATACTACAGATAAAAGAAGACTTTCATGTTCTTTTTTGTTTGTTTTTAAACAGGGTGAAGTAACCAGCACAGCCATGAAAGCAAATAGAGATATTTACTACGATTAATAGGCAACTGAGCATTGAAAGTACATGAGAAAATGTTACCCTAAATGGGATTATAGAAGCACTAGGTACTGACACGAAGTTCAGACTTATTAGATTCAAGGATGGGAGATGTTATTTGCACAGGTGGAACTGACACATATTCTCTCCATCTCCTTCCACACTTTTCTCCCTATCAATATGGTTGCCAAATAGCCAGAAAATATGGTTTCTCTCATGCCCTTAATAATATGATGATCTCAAAAAGCAAGGAACGTTACCACCACCAAGTATCTGCAGATGAACTATTGCTAATCCAAAAGTTGGCAACCTCTACCCCAGCCCTATTGATATTCCTCAGAAAATGCTCTCAAAATGTCTGCTTCTTCAAATGAGAATGTGACAATATTTGAACTACTTTTCAATAACTATTAATTCCACTTTACAGATGAGGTGAAAAGAGGAACTCCGTAACATGAGGCAGTAAGGGGTTTTATTTCAGACCTCTACTACTAGTTGTAGCACCAGGTGTCTCCTGTTATCTCAAAATCTTCTCTTAAGATTAGAAGTCCTTCTCCCCCCCCCCCCCCCGTCACCCCGAATTCCTCTTTTAAAATCACAAATCATCCCAACAAAAGACCGGGCTTATTAAAGAATACCCAAAAGGCAGCAGCATTCTCTGCAGCATAAATAACATCAAGGGTAGAGGCAAGTTCTTCCACCAGACATACAAACACAAAAGAGACTGTCAAATTTTAAAAAGAGGGTCTGTAATAAATCTACACCATCTGGCCTGTATATTTATATGTCCTGTATACAGGGAGAACGTTTCCTTGTGTATGGTATGGGTTCCACAGCTGCTCAGCTGCGCTCTGCCATTCTCACACTTCATGTTTCAAAGATGGCACTTCTAGGGTAAAAGCCACCATTGCCCCCACCTCCCATTTTAATAGTACTATTTATTACAGTTAGCTTCCAGAAAGTTTTATCTGATCAAAAGCTATTTGAAAACTGAATAGACCTTTAATACAAATCACTGAGTATGTATTTATTCAGTGAAATCTGACAGAACAAGAATTCTGTCAAGATACTCATTACAGAATCTGGGCATTACCTAAATGGCATTATCAAAACTAAATATGATGAAGAAGTTACATATTTAGAGGCTCCCTCAAGTTTAAAATACCCACCCACAGAGACACCATGCCCACTGCATCACCACAGTATTTCACATACAGAAAATCTCCTTTTTTCGAGCAGTTCATGATGCATACTGAATGTCTTACACCTAGTGACGTTAATCCCAATTCCTGTAATGTCTGTGCATACCATGCAGCACTGGGGTTTGGTTTAACAACCAGTGCCACAAACAGCTTTGTCACACTCTGGTAAACCTTAATTAGGGATTTTGATTTGTCAAAATAATTTGAGTATTTTAAGTGTTTCTGATCTATCTTCAGTGAAACGATTGCACCAGGAAGTTATCTGCCAACATCACATGCTTTAGAAACAAGCCCAGGTGATGAGACAATCCCATATAAATTCAAGAAAGGAAACATATGGAAGTTCCAGTTGCTGGCAGTTTCTCTGATTATTAAGGCCAGAAGCGCGGGGGGGGGGGGGGCAGGATTGTGAGGCACTTTCAAAATGAATGTTTACAGCTAGCAATAGTCTTCCTTATCAGGCATCAAATATCCTGGAACTGAAGCATACTTAATCCCTCTTAGAGAGCAAGTGACATGCTTGCAAGAGACATATTAGGCATTTAATTAAAAGCAATTTTTGTTGGGTTGTAAGAACTAAAAAAACCCAACCTCAACAGAGCTGGCACTGCTGAGCCCATGCTGACAAATAAGAATGATGTACATGAACAGCTTGATAAGCCTCCTATTCCAAAAACAAAAACACTGGTTTCTAAGACAGTAACCATACACAAATGAAAAAGGAAGAATAACCATACACATGGAGGGTCCACTTCTGAATTCTTGGCAGCTACTTTGTTCTCCAGACAGTAGTTCAGAAGCTTGCAATGACACTTTTGCTACACCAGCTGCTCCCCAGTCTGCCCCTGATCTCCAAAGCAGCCCAGAACAAAATTAGGGTTGATTCTATCCATCAGGAAGAACTTCTGGATTATGTGTGTAATGCCTCAGCACAAAATATGTATATTTCTTTTGAAAAGTTACCACATAAGATCTTTGGCAATCTCGAAACTCTATTTTTAAAAAAAAACTTCAAAGAATATGTTTGACAATTGGTCAGTTTTTCAATCATGCCTGGATTCAAATTTGGTTGAGAAGAAATCAAAGATAACTTAGGGGTTCGAATCCTGCCCTGTTAGCCTGACATAATTTTTTTTAATTGTTGTCATTCAGGAAATATTTAAAAAACAAAGTACCCTTTACCACTTTCACATCTACTCCACCGTTTTCCTCCGTATGAAAAAAAATGTGTTTACACTGATTACAAACAAGGATGCCAACCGTTTGCCACTATTGTTCTCAAGAGCTTTTTCAACATTATTTTACATTAATCTCTCACCTGCCTGATGTCAATGCCATTATTTTCACTTGGGCTATTTTTCACTCTGCTCCTTTTTTAGCCATTGTGTTTACCCTCTCTTAAGACAAATCCACTTAAAACTTATGATAAGTCTGATTGATGATCGAACAGAGAGGAAGCAAGAAAATTTCCTCTTGCCCTCACCTTGTATGCACTTAAGATTTTCAGGCAAGAGTGTGGAGCTAGAGACGTACTTACAGTGCACACATTTCAAAACTGAACTTGTCTACTGCATACAGACACCTGTTCACAGTGCGCAAGTATTACTTCTTCAAAAGAGAAGTAAACTTAAGAGTTGTGTTCACATGATTAATGCTGTTTTAACATTTACTCTTACTGCTCTAGTAATAATAAGCTGTCTACTCTGGATTAATCTTTATCTCCTATTATATGCCATTCTTTGGCCCAGAGGTTAAGGAACAGTCACACTCAAGGTTTCCTCTTAAGGTGCGCGCGTGACTCTGCCCCCCTCTGTGCAGCCTTCCTCCTCCTCCGTGCACCGAGAGCAATCATTTTCAGCCCCTTTGATTCCGGTCACGACGTAACCCCCAGACAGGAGGGGGCAAAGTCACACACGAGAGGGGCAGAGCCCGCCCAGCATGGCTGAGGGAACATTGGTCACTCTTCTTTTATTTATTTGTCTCATTTATAGTCCTTCCAATAAGGGGACTCAAGGTGGCTCAGCATATTAAAAAGAACAGAATTAAAAACACAATTAAGTTATACATTAAAAAAGCAAACTATAAAACTGATTAAAATACACTGAATGATTAAAAACATACAAAACGATTAAAACTATCTTTAAAAAAAACGGCCTTCAGGGACTCAGTCATGATTGTTAAAAGCCTGTCTGAAAAGGTGGTCTTCAAATGTCAGCAGAAGGATAAAAGGGAGGGGAAGGCAACTTGACTTCCCGAGGGAGAGCATTCCAAAATCTGGGAGCAACCACAGAGAAGGTCCACTCTTGTGTCCCCATCAATGGTACCTGCACGGATAATAGGACTGAGAGGAGGGCCTCCTCTAACAATCTTAAGTGCTGAGGAGGTTCATATAGGGGGAGATATGGTCCTTCAGGTAGCCTGGACCCAAGACATATAGAGCTTTATAGGTAATGACCAGCACTTTGAATTGGGCCCAGAAATGGACTGGTAGCCAGTGCAGTTGTTGTAGCAGGGGTGTTATATGCTCCTATAACTGACCCTACTCTTTCAGCAAATAATCTGCAATTTTTTCAACACTGCAAAGAGCAGTTATTGCCAGCAATCCTATCCATGTTTTAAGGTTCTTTCACCATGTAAGATTCACTTCTTCAACCTAAATATTTTAGATTTGAATGTGGTGGTTGCTTTCAAAGCAGCCTGACAAAAGATAACTTAAAAAAATGTGAATGTTCCAGTCCATGCTATCTACATAGGCACTTTGCAACCCTAAATGCTTCCCGCAGGACTTAATTTAACAAACTAACTAATGACAAGATTCTTGTGTCAAAGATGTGAATCTCCATGCCATATGCCTGACTCTGTTTCATTTTTCTGCCTTGTAGTACAGAAAATAATGAGACAAAGACAGGGTACAATCACAGACAGCAAGTAGATATCTGCAATAGAGGCTCCCACACCACAGTTTACTGGGCACACCTTAAAGACTAGAGAAAAAGTCAGCAGCAACAAGGGAGAAAAACAGAATAATGAAGACAACAGTTTAGATTTGAGAACAAGGAATACTGAACAGAGGGCAGTTTAAATCCAAGACTGCCTCCACCTCCAACATTCTGGCATTCAACATTACTTTGATTCAAATATACATTGGATACATAAATTCAAGGCTTTTATTAACCCTTAAGATCACCCTGCAATTTTTATTCTTTTTCAAAATAAGCCACCCCTTCTTTTCAGCACGAAAGCTTTTGAAACACATGTAAGCTGCTGAACTTGGCTTGTGGACAATTCTAAGTTCAAACTATTGCTCAGCCCAAGGCACGTGTGACCTGAGGCCACCCATTAATTCACAGTTCTCTTCTGAGAATAAAATGGGGAAAATGGAGAGCAATTTAGAAAAGCTCTGCCCTGAACCCCCTTTTGAGGAGTGGAGAGATTAAATAAAATGCATATATTTCTATTATCTGTCCAAATCCTTTCAATCAGTATCACAAATTTTTTTGAGTTGTTTTTTCCCCCCAAGAAGAGTGGCTGGCTTCAAAAAAAAAAATCATACTGGCGGGTGCATGTGAAATGGGGGGTTGTATTTAGGTTACTTGTTCATTCTTAAAAACAAAAAGTAATAATTAGGATAAATGTGCAGAGATGCCAGTATTCAGGGGAATCCACTTCCCCTCTATCGCTATAGGTAGATGAAACAGTTTCTAGCATTGACTGCAGAACTATTAATGGCACAGTGGGCATGTGACTCAAGAATACCTGTGCTCAGGAAACCAAAAGCTGGGAAAACTAAGAGGCTGCTCAAGAACATCTTCCCTGTTACAACCTGAAAGCGTTACTTAAAAAAAAAAGAACTACAATTACTAAAACCCCTCTCCAGCCAGCTGTTTCTTGCAGCTATAATCCAAAAAGGGGACTTCTCCGAGCTGCTCCAAGCCAGCAAGCAATTGTTTCAGGAGGAGGGAGGAGGCAACCAAGAATTCAACTCCTCATTAAACCTGACTTTAAAGTGCAGTCTCATATCTGTTCAGAATTAAATCCCACCAAGACTGATGTCTCAGGAAATTAAATATGACATTCCACTTTAGGTTCACAACAGAAAACATTAGTAGTTTATTTATTTATTTATTTTATTGGATTTCTACCCCACCCATCTAGACCAAAGGTCTACTCTGAATAAATTTCTGAATATAGTTTCTGAATAAATGCAGTTTGCTTTTTCATACTAGTCAGTAGCTGTATACTAGTTCGTGTCTGCGGCTGACAGGGATGTCCAGGATAAAGCAGGGCTCTAAAACTGATGGGTTACTTCTAAAGATGTTTAGAAGTGAGGGATGATGGGAATTGTAGTCCAACATCATCTGTAGTCTGCCCAGGCAGTTTGAGCAACACTTTTCAAAGAAAATGAAACACTGCTACAAACATTGTCAAACTATTTAGGGGTACAGACTTAACTTCAGTTTAGAATGTTCTAGTTGTGTTTGCATTTAAAAATCTTTTCATGTGCAAATACCATGGCAGACAAGTTAACTATTTATTTTTTTAAAAACCACTATTAACTTCTTTTTATTGGCCCATGGCAAGCAAGTCCAAGTCAAGTACCCAGCAGATAATGTCTTGTTACTGACGGTTTATGGCACTGTACCCTATAACAGGTTATGTTTTTCATCCTGAGGATGATGATTGCATAATGCCACTTATGAAACTAAGGTTATCCCCAATGTCTAATAAGAGAGAGGAAGAAAGCTCTGGTTAGTGGTTCCTGGTTCTTTTCAATGTACTTAAGCACCAGTTTCACTGTAATCATGAAGATCAGCTCTTGCTCTCGCTCTCTCTTAAAGTCAGCTCTAATACTGGGAGCCTATAGTCTAAACAGGACATCTCATCCACCACTCTGGGAGTGGCATCCCTTCCATTCAGTTTCACACTATTACCATTTATGAGCCATTAGCAGACTCAGGCCTGGGGTGTCCAGCAAGACTGTGGCTGAATGGGGATTCACATCAATATTTTCCAAACTCCAACAGCCTTGGGGAATTACTGTAGCTTTTGTGCACAAAGACAGATCAAGATTTGGGTTTTGGTAAACTAAAAGCCTCAGATTTTTCACAGCTTGACAACAGCATGGTTTGGTTACCCTTAGGTAGGAAGATCACACGTGAAAGAAGAAACTCATGTATTATTACTGATGGTGTAGGAAGCAATACTTCTGTAGGTACCGGCTACATGAGTAGCTGTATTTCCTGAAACTACCTTTCCTACACCACCACCGCTAAAAATGCACCTCTGGTCACCCTCATTAAAGTCAGCTTTGATATTTAACAAACTTACTAAATCTCCTTAAAATCTCTGGGTGGAAAACACAATGTTTTACCCTGACCATATACGTATATATTTTCCCAGACTTGCCTTCTCTATTCTGTTCAGCGGGGTTAACTCCAAAATAAAACTACAACTCACTGCAGAGTAAGTCAAAAAATCACTACTGAGCCTAGGCTACCCAGTGAATGACATGGCTGAGGAGGGGCACAAACCAGTCTCCCTGATTCAAGAGCAAAGCACTATCATTTATACCACACTGCCTCAGTGTTATCCATAATGGCAAACACTGTGAGAAATATCATTTCAGAATGAAAATGAAACCATTACAATAAACTGCTTGACAATCCTTTTAACCACAACTTAGGTTCAATCAATAGACTTCGTATATTTCACCACTGAAATCCAATGGGTAGTACCTATTTGGGTTGGCAACTGATAAGGGAAAATAGGCTTGCTCTGCTCTTAAGATATCAGCATGATGTTCTTCACAGCACAGAGATGGCATACTACATGCAAATATCTGCAGATAACAACGCTTAGAGCAGTGATTCTCAACCTTTTTTGAGTCTTGACCCCCTTTTATAATAGCCAAGCAACCTGAGATCCCCCATCACATTTGCATAAAAAGGCATTTTAATAGAGTAAAGTCACACCTCAGAAAGTAGAGGCTTCTTTCTCCTATCTCTCATACATACACATATGTGCTAACTTTAATATCCTTCTCCAAAAGGTCAACAAAGAAATTATTCAACAAAGGCTACAATACATATTAAACACTTTGAAAGCCCCTTGGGGGGTCTCAACACCCAGGTGGGGAAATACTGCCTTAGAGATCCAGCTAGTGAAACCACCTGATACTGGAGCACATATGCTGAGGCCCAACAATTGTATCTTTGGGTCCATTTCTACCACTCCCACACTCTGAGTGAGCTGTAAGGCTTATGGTCCTTTGCCAACTTCTTTATTTCTTGCAGTTTCTAAATCCTGCCAGCTTGTTCTCATCTGAATGGAGACACAGGCTGTTGCCGCTGCCTGCTGCCCACATTCCATCTCTCACCACCGCTGGTGCTGCCTTTACGTCTGTTCTGAAAAGAATGTCATTAAACTCACAGAATGCCATTCAGGTGGAGACAGGTTGCTAAATAAATACTATGAAAAAGCATTAGGTTTATACTACAAAAGAAAAGTATACCAATGTCTGTTTTGACTTCTCAAAACACAGATTGCTGTTGCAGGCTTTTTGATTTTGGAGAGAGGGGCTATTTAAAAGTGACAGCTTGCTGAGAGAAAGGTGGGTAAGAGTCAGTTTAGGATGGATTGCTAGGAAGACAGAAACAACCAATGGTCCTCCACAGATACTAAAGAACAAGTTGAACCAGACAAACAGGTCTGTTAAACCCCTAAGGGGATTGGAAAGAGTATCACACAAAACTTTAATAACCTGCATTTCATGACCTACATTTATTAAAGCTCTCAAGCTAAATTGTTCACAAATTCTTCTGCTAAGAAAAAAAAATAAGCCAAATGAATACACAGAATGAAAGGATATTTTGGAGAAATAGCTACTTTAAGCTTCATAATTCAGCTACATTGTTCTTTTCACAGCCTTCCTGGCAAACACTCCTAATTTTAAGAATTAAAATTATTGAATTCACATGCTCTACGTTTATTATGTATTCCATATGCACAACTGGTAGTAGTAAGGAAACATGTTTCCAATTGTTGTGCAAACACTTGCACATTTTATCTTTTTGCACTGAGAACATCATAGAAGTGTCTCTTTGAAGAGGAACTGCCATTGAAAAAAATATGGAGTACAGGATTGCAGCCTGTTTCCAGAGACACAGACATGAGGCAGATCAAAAGTAACATAGCTCAGAAAACCTTTCTTAAAAAAACACTTAACTGTTCAAATCTCTTTACTATCCCACTACTACAGCAACATGAAGTCAACTTTATTTATTAATGGATTTATATCCTGCTCTTCAAGCAATATTTTTACAGGATGGGTGGCACAACTCTCGCATTAAATTAATTCAAAGTATTACTGGTTGCTAAATTTAGCATTCAAGGATTGATGATAATCATGGATTAGCAGAGGCCTTGTGGCTATTTTACCTAATAGTTTATGAATTAGTGATGCATGCAACAAATCGGTAGATTAATGAGGAAACAATTGATCAAGAATTTGCTTTTTACTCCCCTGTCCCAGATGTACACACTTTGTAGTAACCTATGAAGCTGTGCACTGGGACATTATCTGCTAAGGATGGGCAATTCTACACAAAATGAGACTATTGGGAGACACACAATCATTTGGATATACTCAGTGCAGAGCTGTGACAAAACGAACCCTCCCTAGCAAAGCTGACACTTAAGGCAAGATCAATATATCATGCAGAGGTACAACAGGCAACTCTTCCTACAGGAGGGAGGCACTTAGTATTGTCACAGCACAGAATTTCTGCCTTAAAATAGCTTTTTAAAATTGTGTATGTACATGTGTGTTTTACTATTTCTTTTAGAGATAACTGCTTTGTTTATCAAAAATGCATTTCCATAGCAACACTTTTGCCTGGAGATATTCAGTCTTTCAACAATGAGCAATGACTGAATACAAGCCCTTGTTCTATAGATGAAATAACTCTCAGATCGTTCCCCAATTTAAAAAAAGAAAAGAAAGATTTTTGATTCTCTTTACAAAGATGAGAAAGCTGTTTCAGCCACAAGTCCAGTGCATATAAACTACCCCCACAAGCGATCAAAAGTGCTGCTTTGAACATTCAAATTGCTTTGATGCATACATGTGTAGCATTTACAGGCTATTTTGAATATTCCAAATATGTGATCTACAGAAAGACAGCAATGATATAGTGGCTGATATACCAACTCTTCTATCCTGAATAATTCCAAGTAATCCCAAATAATTCTTCTATCCCAGTGCTTTAAAAAGCATTTTATATTAAGATTGTTTATTAATGTAGATATACACAGGCAGGCTTAGAGAAGCTGCCTTAACCCAAACCACCATTAGTACATAGGGAGAGAGGCCTTCTCCACCCCCACCTAGAGATAGAGACTAAACCCGGGACATGCTGGATGCAAAATAATAATTCACTGTGCTGGAGGGGGGGGGGGGGGTGTTATACTTGCATAATATAAAAATGAAGTATGAGCTAGACCAACAGTGCTCAAAAAATCTAAACATTCAAGATGGTTGCAAACAGTACAATAACTTGGTTAGGCCTTCACTTCCCCAGAGCTCTGAAATATTATTTTGTGTGGGACAACTCCCACAATCTCAAAACCGCAGCATGTTAGCGGGGGGGGGGGGGGGCTTCTGCAAGCTGCAATCCAAAAGAATAACTTCTCTAAGGTCTGCTACTCCACAGATATGAGAGAAAATAAAACATAACTGCAACTACTGAACCCATGAAAACCTGTTTCTGTGTAGAAGGCAGCTAACTGTGTCTGAATGAAACTGCATACAGTTCAGAACAGATTTAAATTCCTTGCACAGATACTCAACTTTTTTTTTAAAAAAAAAGGTAATTCACAACAAAATAAGACTAGCAGTCTTAAAGAAATGTATATCTAATTTCCCCCCAGAAGTTTACTTCTGTGGAAACAACAATTTAGGGAACATATTCTGGCAAAAAAAATCAAATACACCTGTTAGGAAACTTTTTTTTTTACAAAATAAAATAAGGCAAGGATTTCTCAAATGTAATTCTGTTTTATAGTGCAGTTTTATACAGATTTGCTCAGAAGTAAGCCCCACTAGGCTTCTTCCTTGGTAAATGTTATAAAGCTGCAGTCTTAATTCAATTAAGATGATACTGGATACATATTTTTACTCTACGTACATGGCACACACAAACACACTGACACAAAAGAAACACAATGCCAAATAGAAGTCCAGCCCCCTTCAAATTGCAGCATAATTGTGCTGGAAAATGTTTCAGGAGGGTGGGAGGGAATGATAGGGCTTCAAAGCTGGTATTTATTCACTGCCCAAATTAAACCTCTTTATTTTAAGAAGTTCAAAAGTGTCAGTTTTCATTTTATTAACTACTCTGTTTGGCTGGTTTATAACTCTCAGCTTGAAGCAAACCAAGTGAAACCTTTCAAGCAAAGCAAGAGAAGGAAGGATGGCCAATATATATTTACAGGGTGCTTAAAAACACAGTAAACACATACCAGTATGAGTTCTCAGGTGCGCTTTTAAATGAGAAGATTTCGTGTAGACCTTCTCACAACCTAAGATACAAAAGCAAATAGAGACATAAAGGTTGGGAGAGTTTATATCTAGAAAACATTAAGATTCAGTAGAAATACCAAAATGTTGCTGATAGCTTTAGTTGACAACACTGCTTTATTTTAAGAAAGTTACTCAAAAGTCTGGTATGTTGTACAGAATATTCCATTCCCTGTTAATGGTGAAAAGATAGCTCCTAGAACTGACATATAGCTCAATCATACACACAAAAATATATCACAGTCAGCCAAATCTAAGATGTCAGGTAAGTTTTCATATTTTCTGAAATCTATCACTAAATTTGACAGTGGACTAAATCTCACCATTAGTTCCAAGTCAAGGAGCATCATTAACACATACATAGTTGTAAAATTAATGAGTCCTACTCATTCAGTGGCTCCCCTCAAGTTGGAACTAACAACTGGATTTAGACCAAAAAGTAGTCATCTTGGCAAAATTAACATTAAAAAAGGGGAGCCCCAAAGGACAAAAGCTCACACTAAAACAACTGTGTAAGTCTTTAAGCTCCCATAATAGTTTTTTCTTTGGATTTAGACCAGTATCTTAACTTTTCCAGTACCATAGTTTTACTACTTCTTAGAAATAATATATGCTTTTAAGACAAAAGAAAACTAAAAGAAACAAAACAGAGATCAGAAAGGGTGCTATTACAAGCTATGCTACCAAGGAACTAGACAAGTGCAGTGTTGTGTTGCCAACAGTGCCACCATCTCCAAGGAAAGAGCTGTGGGTGTAGGGAGGTGCTTACAGGACACAGGAAGCATTAGCCCTCTGCACGTTTTGGAATGAAATCCCCACAACCCCTTACCCTTTACCATCAGGCTAGGTGTTCTGATAGGTGAAGTCCTGAAAACAGACCAAAGATTACCCATCCCTACTGTATAACAAGTGGGGGAAAAATTCAGATATGATTTTTATCTTCTAGAAATAGGCAAAATAAAGAAAGAGTTTGAAAGTATTTCTAGAAAGACACTTGCTGGATCAATGTATGTTTTGGGTTTTTGTTCGTTTATTTGTTTTTAAGCAATTTTTTTATTTCTGCATTGGAACCCCTCAGAGTTCTATTTAATTACTACAAAGATGCACCTATACTAGAGATGGGGGCATTCGTATACGAATATCCCTGCACAGGTGGAAATAACGAGGGTCCACTCACAATTTCGCCGCTGCTGCCGGCTCCGTGATGCCTTCCTATCACACCGTTGTCCGCAATAGATTACCCAGTCCTGGCAGGAGGCGGGATGACAAGCCTCTCTGCTAGGTCGGAGTGGCTAATCCACTGTGGAGAACAGCGCAATAGGAAGCCACCACGGAGCCGGCGGCAATGGCGAAACTGTAAGTGGACAGTTGGACCTCGTTATTTCTACCTGTGCGGAGATATTCGTATATGAATACGAATACCCCCATCTCTAACCTATACACGAGTAACAGTTTTCTTTTCTTTTCTCAATACTTACCAGGATAGTCACAGAAGTGAATACGTCTCTTCTCCAGATCCGGATTACTCTTCCGGTTGTATCGTACTGTTGGGATGGCTGGCGAATTCATGGGGATATTTCCTGGCAAACTGGAGTTATGAATGGCCAACTTAGAGGCAATTGTAGCTGCATATGATGGAGGAGGGTTCAAATTGTGTAACATCTCTGCCTGCCTATCTGGGCTGCCCGGCTCTGAGCTTGGGGGAGAAGGGGGAAAGTAAGTGGCTTGCTGTTGAAGAAACTGGTTCGGCATGGGGTACGTGCACTGTGGGATCCCATGGAAGGGCTTCATGGTGGTCTGCGACATAGCTGAAGACAGTGTATTCAGGCCTGTCATGGCAGATGACATTGAGACATTGTTAAGGGAGTCCATCACTGCAGTGGCTTGCGTGGTTTGGTTTGGCATGTCCAAATCTGGAGAGCTGAGCAGCTGGTAAAGCTGGCCCTGCTGGGGAGCAGAGATGGAGAGGTGGATGTCAGGACTGGGGAGTTCTTGCTTGATGAAGAGGTTGTTCATGTCAGGAGCCTGGTGGGAGCTGAAGATGCTCGTAAACTCAGGAAGCGCCTGGGTGGGGTTGGGGGCTGTCGGAGCTGTCTCACTCTGGTGGCTGAAGGAAGTGACAGGCTCAGTTTTGATATGGGTCACCGGTGGGGGCCTCTGTGATTTGTAGAGACCCGTTCTGAGTTGCGTGACATCAGGCAGGTACAGGTTCATATTCACACTATAAGGCATGCTGTCGCCGTTCGTGAAGAACTGGTCGATAACAGAGGCACTGTCTCGCCGGTACTTTTTCTGTTCAGGAACTGGAGGAAGCTGGGGTGTCAGGTATTTTTCCATTTCACACCGGGCCTAAATGGGAGTGAAATAGAAAGAGAAGATTAGCTGCACAATAATTAGTAATCTAGCTAAACAGGGAATGCATACACTATTGCCAGTTATTCTCAACATGTTATACAGAGAGAAAGAGAGATTAAAATTTACAATTTTAAACAGATTATTCACATACAACTCCACTCAATATTAGATTTCTAGAAAAACACCACCCTTGAGCCTACTCTAATCTGGAAACCATTCTTCTTAATCTTGGCTATATGGTGAACGTATACTTACAGCGGGGGTGGAGGGTCAGAAAATGCACCCTGCATCTAGCTAAGCGTACTTTCATCTATTTCAGGAATAAGCCACTGCACTGAAAACATAAATCAAGACTGAGCCCCAACACAAATTAACTCCTGAATCTAAACACATTCATCTGTTTAGAAAGTCTTTGTAAAACCAACTGGATTTACTTCCAAGAAATTTACTAGGACTGGGATATTGAACACAGGCAGAAAACTTCTAGACACAATCTAGCTCCTTCTCCAAGAAAGATTTTACTTTCTTGCCAATTTCTGCAAGAGCAATTTCAGTGACTGCTTAACTCTCCTGCTTCAATCAATGGGGCTTGTCAATTTTGGCTAGTTGCATTTTGATTCACATTTTTCTATGTTGCTTGCATTTTTGCCAATTCTATTTAAAAAGGGAGGAGGAGGAGCAGATTGAATTTCTCAGAATAAAGCCTTTTGTGATAGTTAATAAAAGTATCTTGATACAATACTAACAAATCCAAATTATTTTTTTTAATAAAATGTTATGCTCAGTCTTCAAAGTCTCCTGACAAATTCAGCAATAATGCTGTTACATGTTAGATCAAATCTATCATATCATATCACAACTACAATTAAAAGTTTAGCGATGTTGTTTTAACAAGTGTTTTCACTCACACAATCCTTGTACTCATCTGATTAATTAAGAACTGGCCCTGTTAAACAGGCTACTCAAAAAAAAATTGAGAAGTGGTTTTACAAAGAGAAAGAGGAGATGCTAGAATGGAGACTCAATGGAAAAGTTTAGAATCTGAATCCATATAAACCATGACAATTATCATGCGTATAAATACTGTGGAGCACATCAGGAGCTCTGTTCTCACAGATTTCCAAGCCTTTTTTCCATGCTCATCCTAAAATCCATGTAGTCCGTATCTTGTAAATGAGGAGACTTCCAAATTGGTGACCTTGTGACTCGGCTTCATTACAAATGGGGGTTCACATAAACAAGCAGCAGAGCTGTACAAAACAATCCCCCTGCCCTGCACACACTAATCTAGCATGTCAGAAAGATTCTCTCCTAACTTTTCTCTAGGAATGTTTGCATTTCAAAACTTTCAGAGAAGCAAAACGCAACCAAATTTTTCTGGTTTGTGCCAAAAGTGACAGAATATAATCCTTAAAACACACATACTCAAATATATACCCGACTACTGCCAAATTCACAGGATTGGAGTGTGCATGAAAAAGCTCTTAAGTGCAGTATCACAATGTCTCATTCAACATTCAAGCAAAGACAGATAAACAAATGTTAATTCTACATACCTGAAAGCAGAACTCAGAAATGTTACCTCTTGGGACAGCCTCCCCAGAAGCCCCCTTTCTTCATCACCATGACCACGAAGGAGGATTCTGGGAATTGTAGTCCAACAGGTAACTTTTCCAACCTGCGCCTGAAAAGTGAGCCTTAGTGATAGGCCTCTGAATTTTAGAGCTTTTATGAAATGGTTAACCTGAGCAAAGGTTTTCTAACATTATAGCACCTATAAACATCCATATGCCTATATTTGTGTCCTAGAAGATATCTTTAATTACCAGTGGGAGGGGGAAGAGGGAGAATCATTTGACTAGGCTAGCAGTGCTAGGGAATCCGTGGGTGGAAGCGGCCTGATACATTACAAGCACAGTCATCAGCAAAGCATTTATCATGTTCTTTCCAATGAGCAAATGCTACATTCCCCCTCTGCTCTGTAAAAAAGCTCATTGAGGCTAGAATTCTTCCATGCTTCTAAAAAACAGAGGGGCTGCTGACAAAACAGAACACTGGGGGAAAACGTTTATTTTCAGAAAACCTCTGGAGCCAAGTTGAACTATCAAAAAGAAGAAACAGGAACCCTCTTGTCTCTAATCTGGATCTGTCCCAACATGCCAGGCTATTCCCCCCCTCCACACACACAGCTCTTGTTTATAACCCCAACGAAGCCTGCTTTGATGACAGAAACACTTATTGGGGGGGTTGGGGGAGAAACCGCTGAAACCAAATCAGCTCAAGTACTGGGTAATTTCCCCGTTTCTCACCCCCACCACCACCTCACTGCACTGATCCAGACATACTAATCAATTGAAAAATATATTTCTCTCGCGTGGGAAGGGCACTCCGGTAGAAACACGGCTTTGTTTGAGGTCTTTTCCACTCTTTTCACCCATTAATAAGGCTGAATGTGTGCGTGTGTGTGTGCGTAAGGATCCGCAAACGATTTTTTTTTAAAAAGCGTACAAGAAACCGTTCAATCAGAGCAACCCGGGGCTGGAAACCGTTTCAAATTAAAACCGTTTCCCTGCTAAAAAAGAAGAGTCACATTGTGGTTTCTGCTTTCCCGTTTTAGCTCTTCCAGCTGTTTGCATGTGGATCCGTTTCCAACCGGCTTTCTGGGACGGGCAAAAAGATGTCCCCCGAAGTCAGTCTCTCTCTCTCTCTCTCTGCCCCCCCTCCACCGCTCCTCACCTCAGCCCATCTAAAATGACCGTGCGTGGGCGAGAGGGACAGGCAGCCACTCTAATTCCGCCGCTGAGCAAGTGCATAAGGCAAGCAGCTGGAGCTTTCAACACACTCCTGGGGCCGGCCAACCCACCCACCCACCCACCCTTTTACCCACTTGTCGCCGCTGCTGGGAATTGGCTCCGGGCAGCGGGCGGAGAGCCGCCCCAGGCTGTATTGGGACTAGGCGGGATATGAAGGGCAGCCAGTCCTCAATTGGGGAGACGCACAACCCAGAGAGTTCGGGTTTTATTTTATTTTTCCCCATGACTCTTTCAAGAGGCTGCAAATGAGGCCACCCCGGGCCCGCTCCCTCCCGAATCCTGCCGAAGGCAGGGGTCCCTCGGGAAGGCGGCGGCGACTGTGGAACGAAACTTGGGCAGGAAGAGAAGGCGAGGGCTCGTTCTCTCAGGGGAGCTGGCGCGGTTTTGTGAAAGGCGGTAAACACATCTGCTCCAGGGCGGTGTGGGATATCCCCTCGGCCGCGCTTAAGAGGAATGGCATGGGGCAACTGTGAAGTCCGCGAGTGCCTCAGGAACCGCCAAGCGGCTGCCGTTGCCGTTGCCGCCGTCGCCGCCCGCATTTGGCCGAGCTCTGAGGGGCATACTAGGCGGCTGCAAAATCCCCTCCTTCCCGGGAACCAGCCAGCCTTTCTCTCTTCGGGAAGCAGTGCTCCTCACTGGGTCCGGCGGGCAGGGCGCGGAACCCCTAGCCTTCCGCTTTCCCCGCCCGCCTGCCCGGGAAGGAGCGGCGCGGAGGTTTACGCCGCCTTCTCAACCGCCCTGCCCGCAAGCTCTGGCTGCTTAAAAAAGGGAACCGGGCTTCCCGTTAAATGGCCCGTGCGCTCGGCAACCGACTATATTCCACCGCCACCCCGACCTCCGAGACCCACCGAGGCGTCTCCTGAGCAGCGAAAGCATTCCTCCCTGCCTGAAGCAACTTCCCCGCCCGCCTGTCCTCGGTCCGTCTAGGGTGGGGCACTGCTGGGAACCAGAGGCGCTCAGGCGCCCCGCGCGACCAGCCTCCCAGGAGCGGCCACCTTCCTTCCGCGTGTGGTCCTGCGACTCCCGGCTTGGCTGCCTTCCCACAGCCGGGGCCGCCACCGCGCTCTCGCTCAGCCCAACACGCCGCCCCTCCCTGAGCCACGTGAAGGTCGACCGCGGGGAACACACCCAACGAAAGGTCCCGGGGCGCACCCAAGCCCAGCGCCTAGAAGCTCGTCGGTTGTCCCAAACCGTGCACTCTGGCCATGTTCAGACGCCGCCTTGCTACTGCCCAGTTCAAGGGGCCAGGGCTTCCCTGCCGCGACCACGCACCGAATCGGAAAAACAAACGAAGAAAACGGCTTACCTGCACTATCTCCTCGCCGGGCAGCCGGGCTCCTCCACTGGGCGGCTGCGGCGACTTGACGTCTTCGGGGCCCGGCCCTGCGAAGAGGGTGGCCTCCCGACCTCCCCCCAGCACGGGCTTCAGCTGCGCGAAGACGGGTTCCTCGGGCCCTAAGCGAGCGCTCATGCTCAGCACCCTGGTAGCCATCGTGAAGGCGCCGCGCCGGTGCGCGGAAAGTGACGGGACGCTGAAGAAGAGCCTCGCCCGGGCCGCGGCTCACACCCTTCCGACACGGCGGCGCATGAGACTCCCGCTTCCTCTACCTGGCCTAGGACAGTCCTCCTGGCGAGCCCCGGCCACATGCCCGCCTCTATTTCACCTCCTCCACCCAAGGGAGGCGGGCACTGCGAGGCGGACCCGCCCACTAGGAGAGCCAGACCCGCTGCCGCCCGCGCCACGCTTTCCGCTCGGCTCCGCCCGCCTCGGGGGGCAGCCGCTGGTCCCGGCTCAGCGGGACGGCGAGAAGTCCTAGAGGGGCGAAGAAGCGGGCGGGGAGGGGGGGTGGGGGGGTGCGGGGGAGGGGGAGGGGGGAGAGGCAAAACTAGCCCTCTTGGAGCAGGTTTCGCCACAGTCTACCCCAGATACCCCGTCTCCCCTCCACACACGTTTTATGAACCGCCTCTTTTTCTCTCGTCTTCCCTTGGGCTCCCCATCCCCGCTCCCTTTTCGCAAAGCGCGCGGAAGGGCTCCCTGCGCTTTGGGTGACAGCTGGCCTAAAGAGGCTGCCGCGATGAAAGACCGAGCCCAGGCTGTCCTTTCTTAAATAGCAGCACTAAATGTTGGAATTAAGTGCTTCCAGCGGGAAGAACCTTGGCCACTCCTGCCGCAGTCTTGGGCACAGTAAACGGGGAAGGAAGGCTCTGGGGTGAAGGGGGGAAACCCGTGAAGAGCCAGTGAGTGAGTCAGAAATAATCCTGTATATTCCAAAACACGTGTTCTGAAACTCACGTCTTATGTCCCACCAAGGACTCTATCCTCTGTAAGAAGCTGAATCCCACCATGATAGCAAAACCAAACAAAAACACATATTTTCCCCATTAAGGTCATTCATATGTTTAGCCCCATTCTATTCTCACATGTCTCAATGAAACAATAAGTGTAATAATCTGTGGTAAATTATTGGGCTGGGACAACAAGGAACATTGAACAATACTACCAGTAGGATAAAAGGTCACAAAGGCAGGCAGGACACGGCGCATGGTGCTTGCAGGAGGGCATGGGGACTGAAGGAGAGTGGATTAGTAGTAATTGTTCTGAAAACCTTGTATCCCACCTAAACTGTTCCCATGTCTCACCAACTGATGGGTCATTAATGGCATGTGAATCATGGCTTCAAAAATACGCGCAGGCCATAATCCTATTATGTCTGCTGGTGTTAAATCCATTGGCATAAATCTCAGGAGCAAATGGACACTAGTTACATTAGGTCAGCGTAGGCATTTGGTGTTGCACACAAGTTGCGTGAGTTGGCACCTGACAAAAAATGGCTACACTGAAGTCTTAAATTGTGCCAGTTGGTGAAATTTATGTCCCTGGACATGCTGGCATAACTTTTCAGTTGGATTCCAGCCATGGAGAAAGACAATATTCCAGTTCTTTCTAAGTATCATCAGGAACAGTAGTAAGCCATTCATGGTTGGTGGGGCTGCATTTTTCTTGGTGGGTCAGACAAAACGCAATTGTGACTTAGGGGTGTATTTTCATAGACATATTCTCCCCCATTGTAGATGCATGATGAAAGAATGTGCCATCTGGAAAAAGAAATGGCACATTTGCTAAGAGCAAGTTTGGACTCTGAAAAGTTAATTTGTGTGATCTCCTTTGGGGCATTCATCTTCTGCCTGCAATGCAGGGCACAGGCACCTTATGAGCAGTGCTCAAGCTGAGTTTTGAAGGGCTCCCAGACCATGGAACTGTTCACTCAGCCCTCCATTTTCGATGCAGGCTCATTTCCTCCTTGCCACCAGCTGCTGTTGTTTCTGCTACTTCTCATTACCGTTGTGTACAAGGGACAAGTGGTGGTAGGAGTTGCTTCCTTCACACACGCCCCTCTGCTGTTTATTGCCGGGAGGGGACTGTGAGCAGGTGGCAAAAGTGATTATGAGGGGACAGCACCAGGGGCTGTGGGACCACCAAAGAGGTGTGCATCTTAACAAGTGCCCAGTCATACCAATCCCTGATGCCAGCCTTGCTTGTCACAACTTTTCTCTGTGAGGCCACATAACATTCCAAAAATCTATTTGGTATGGAAGAATCTGAAATGCATATTGAAATTGGTTGTATTTGGGGGTGGGGGATGAAAGACATGGTGGCACCAGCATTTGGAAAATGGACGTTGGCTTTCAGAGAAACGTTTTTCCACATGGAACAACAAGAATAGACGTCAAGTGTCAGTAAGTTCCATCCAAGCAGGATGGAATGGGAGGATAAAACTAGAAAAAAGGGCTTGCTACAGTTTAAAGCATTGCAGTCTGAATATGCCAACAATGCCTTCCAATGTATTTAGTCACCAGTGACAGGGCACAAAATACTCTCAGATGGGGGAAGAGAGAGAAGAGTATCGCTCATGGGATTCCTATGAAGATTAGGAGATGAATGGTGGAGGCACCCTGGTTATTCATCTTACCTCCTCATTGGTACTAAAACCTAAAAGGATACTTTGTACCACCTGGCAGCAGCAGCAGCAGCACAAAGGTGAGCGCTGCCTATGAGCTGCTGATTGGGAAGCTGCTGGATGCAAAAGGAGATCCAATGGCCTTTTCGGCCATTTGCAGATACAAGATGAGTGTGGAGATATTTATACATTTGGGGGAGGGACAGAAATGCCTGCATTTACCCTGAAAATTTTGGTGGTTGCATTCCTCAGTACATTACTAATGCACTAGATAAGACAGAGAAGAAGAAACCGAAATACATTTTTGATTTCGCCTCTTGGATCTAGATGCCCTCTCAGCAGAGATCTTATTTGTTCAATGATCTAGGCAGATTTCTCAGCCACATTCTTCAACCTATAGACAGGGAGTAATCCTAGTTAGACTCTCTCAGTCTCAGTCCTCTGTCTATAAAATGGGGACCATAACATGGGGCTTTCTAAGATTGTGGCAATAGTTACTATGGGGCATGCTTGAAATTTACTACATAAACTTCAGTGGTTATTATGGTGGCATAAGGAAATAAATATTGCCTACTTTCTATAAAACCCAAGTATATAGTCCAGGTACCTCAGTGGTAGTGACTTGTGGCTTAAACCCAGGCAGAAAATTTATTGATGCAATCAAGTATGTCTGCAAAGAAGTAGATCAATGGATCTGCTTCCCAGGTAAATGAATATACAATCTTAGCTTTTATTTGTTACATTTACAGATTAATCAATGTAAACTTCATTGTTTTGGTTATGCAGTCAATGAAGTTTGATTGGTCTAGTCAGTTAAGTAACTGAAGCCTGGTTTATTATCTCAATCTACTTATTATAAGAATTTGATTACTCAGTTTTTACTGATGAATTTGAAAGCTATGGACAGTTTAGTGAGGACTGAAAAAATAATTACTAAATATGGCCCTTCTAGTAACCTATGGCAACTTTTATTATGTGAGTCATATGTTACCATGTACTTCCTTAATATATTAAAAGCACATATACTGAGATTTTCATAATATGGATATTTAATCAAATTTAATTAATGAATCAGTTCAATATGCAAATTAAACCCAAAATTTGGATGGCCAGCAATCATTTCAGCCTATTCGTAGACCGATACTGAAATGATTTTGCTAAGCCAAGCACTTCTATGATCTAAAGAATAAATATGGCTATCTCCCTTATGCAAAATCAACCTTCAGTTAGATTTTGGCCTCCCATTCAATTCATTTGTATTGTACATCTGTGGAAAGGAATGGAAACGAGAACAAAGACATTCCAATGAGCTGAAGTGCAAAATGGCTAAAACTGATTTCAGCCATGCACAGATGTGCAATCTGGAATCATCTTTCAAAAATGGGAGCAGTGGGAGAGGCATCCACAGATCACGCCCACTGAAGGGATCCAAAAGGCCAAGGGATGTTCACTTTCCTGCATCAGCTTTTTGCAATGTAACAATGAGACCTAAGGATGGTAACATTGTTTCCTATGGCAATTTGCCCCAAAAAGGAATTACGAACCATGAAAGAAAATCTCACCCTCATATATCTGAATTGAAGGCCAAAACTCCAAGAAGACCTATTGGAGAATAAGATCCACAAGACCACAATTAGAGGCTTGCTGGATCATGCCAAAAACTTTTTAAGGTCAAATCATTCTGTCCCCACAGCATCCAGCTGGATATCTATATAGGAAACCCTATATACCTGGATACCTATATAGGATACCTATATAGGAAACCTGAAGCACCCCTCTCCCCCCCCCCCCCCAGTGTATTTATTTTCCAACAAGTAATATCCAAAGCATACTGGGGGCCCCCCAGCCGCTTACTGGACATATTATATCAACATAAGTAGTTACTGTTTGCCTTAAAACTCCTATGAATTAGTTTAAACCATCCAAGTTGGAAGCCATCATAACATCATGCAGCAGTGAATTCCCATGGTTTCTCTAGGCACTGTGTGAAGATGCACTACTTTTGATCCACCACTCAAGTGTTCTCTTCCACTTTTTTGATGTGGAGAATTGTCTTAGTTCTTGCTGCTTGTGCTTAAAGCAGACCTGACCTTGAAACTGAAGGCATAGAAGGAAAGGCATTGTGTGCCTGCCAGTCCTTCATCTATAGATATGCAGAAAGACAATTGAGTCTACATCCCCTAAGGGTTAGCCTGAGAACTTTGTAACTCAAGCTTGTAACTCTCCAAGCTTGCAACCTGCATTTTGCAACTTCTGTCAGAGTCTATGGCTATAGTATCTGGCTAAGATGTTTCCCCATTGCAAGAACTAAACTTTTATTTCTGTTCTCTGTTTAGAGTTTAACCAGTTACTGATCCATAAGAGGATATCTCCTCTTGACCAGACCCTACAACAAACATAATTCTTCCTCATTTAAAGTGTGGAGACAAATTTGGCAATACAATGCTTTACAACCTTCCAGGATCCAAGCATATCCAAGCATAAGTGGTTCATTCACTTGCTGATCTTCCCAGTAGGATAAATCCCACTAACGACTGCCCTGTGTTCTGCAGTCAACATTAAATGAACTCAAATCTTTTCAGTCCTTCTCTTGCTGAGCTCTGATAGTTAGAAATGATTCCCATAACTGTTTATTCCAATCATTACTCCCTACCCCCCAACTCTCACACCTTATCATCTTGGGAGCTGATAAGGCATCTGATGAATTCAGCATTCTTTCCCAATCTTTCTCATACCTGGAGGTGGTGAGGAGATGTTACAAAGAGCCTGAGCAGTTCCCCATCAATGTCCATTTCTAATATGCTTCTAAATTGTTTTTCATGATAGATCAAGTGATGTTCCCGATCATGTGAGCTGGTTCTGATATGGGTAGAGACTTCATATACCAGACCCAATCAATTCCCATGATCCAGGATAAGCAGACACTGTAGATATTTATGCACCATGCAATGAATTTTATGGTTGTTTTGCACCAATTTAAAAAACAAAAAACCAGACAATCTCTTTTCATAAAGTGGTACAGAAAAAGCCCACTGTCAATTGCAACAAGCAAACCGGAATATGAATTTCACACGCAAACTGCTTCTTAGTATTCCTTTACAGCAGCAGGTAAAGATTTGTCTGTCTCAAGCCAAAAACTCAGAAGGTACAGCTTGCACTGTACATGACCCAAATATAGATTATTCACATAAACATGTCTTCCCAGAGGTCTGTGAATGCATTTTTTTCCCTTGTATCATAAATTCAGACTGAGTATGGGAGTACATGCCTGCATAATTTTTCCTCATTTTCTGTGACTCAAAGGTGGTAAGTGGGATGATTAAATAACATTTCCTACAGTTTACCTATATTCAGATTCTAGAAGGACAAACCAGTTGGACACAATAAGGCAATTTGCTCAGCACCTGAGCCAAACCTTATTTTCTAAGGTTAGAGCAAATTGGTAGCAATGCGACAACACCATTTTCTTCTTTTAGCACCCTTATATCCTACCTTTCCACATTTTTACCGTGTCTTTTATCCTGATATAAAATAATGCTCAAGGCTGTTAGCCTCATTGAAACAGATTTTAAAAATTACAATGATCCAAACTATTTAAAAGTCCAAATATAAAATATACATTTTCACACCCTTCCTAAAAGCAGCTAGACAATGTATGGCAGCTCCAAGGTGAGTATGCCCCACAACCTAGGTGCAACACAGCAGCAAGTCCTCTCCTGAGTGCTTAGCAAGCAAGCTTCTCCAGGTAATCATATCCTCAAGAAGGCATCTCCTGAAAAGTTGTGTTGCATCCAGACACATTCATGACATGACTGATGTTGCTTTAAAGGGACAGGGTCTAAGCCATTTAGGGCTCTGTTAAAAGCAAGACATTGAACCAGGCCTGGAAAACTGCTGCCAACAGGATGTTCAATATGGAGCATGATCTCGATAGCCTGATCTTGATAGCCAGCATCACTTAAGCAGATGTAACACCAACTGGAGTTTCTAGATGCTCTTCAAGGATAGCTACATGTTGAATGCAGCTTTTTACAGCTTTAACAGAAACAGTGGCCAAGGATAAATACAGAATCCTCTTTAAGGAAAAGTTTAAAGAAACAGAGGATTAAAAGGGAGAGCAACAATGGCCTCATCATCTACAGGTGGCCCAAGAAGTTTGTCATCCCTGGCTTAAACCAAGGGAGAATGCCAATATAGGTAGTGGGGCTGGAGAAGTTTGAATCAAACCTGTACAGATCTAAAGGGTTGCTGAGATATTTATGCAGCAGATCAACGTCTATCATTGTTAAGTGCTTTCCTTCAACTTTACAAATTGAAGTTGGCAGCTGCTTTGGAGAAGAACCAGGGACTGGAGGAGGGCATTCAAAGATAGGTGGACCAGTGTGTAATACAAGTTTTGTTTGAAATCACGGTATGGACAATGATATAAGACCATCCAGGAACAAATCAGTATAGGCATGTGGATGTATAGATTGAATTCAGCCGTGAACAAGCAGGATAACGCAGTGAGAAACAAAGCAGTTCAATCAGTTGCTCGGTCAAGTCCTAAAAGCAGACAAAAATCTCTGTGCAAGCTTTTGGGATTAAAAAAATAAAATCTTAAAAGCTTGCACCAGGACTTTGGTGTCTTTGTAGCTGGCCTAGTAAAGTTATCACCACTGCATGGGTTTTGGAATGTTTGTTATGGCCTACACAATTTCCTCTGCATTTTAAAGAAATAATGTAGTGGGGGGGAGGAAAATAAAAATAGCTTGAGGCCAGTTGGTCTCACGGAGGAACATCCACCAGGTGAGTTCCCCATCTCAATTTATCTTGTAATACGTTATGTCCCCACTGCAGGAGGGGGGGGGACCCTTTCCCTCATTTTCTTTCCTTTTCCAGAGTGAAATTAATTAGACCAGAAGCTCCTCATGCTCTAATGTAGTCAATTTCACATGTCCATTTACTGATATGGGACTAAGGGAAGTGGCTGCAATTAGAATTATTTTTAAAAAATTGTAATAAGACTTCCTCACCCCATCATCTTCCCCAATCAGTTCTAATGGCCATGGAGTTGGAAAAAGGGAAGCTGCTCTCTTTGGTCTACAGAGATGAAGACTGCATTACTGGAGGAGTGTGCTTGGACCAGAGCTGTGCTATTCATGGAAGCAGTTTGTTAGAAACCACTAGGAAGCCTTTGTTTCAAAAAGAAGAAGAAGAAGAAGAAGAAGAAGAAGAAGAAGAAGTGGAGATGAAGCTGTTTAGAACTATGAAGTAGCAGCTGCATGGAAACTCCATTCAACTTAAATGAGATACTAGTAAAAAAAATATAAGGTGGAGAAAGAGTTCTGTCTTTAATCTAAGGGCAAAATGATGTTCTTTAATCACTGTAATGTCATTTCCCCCAAAATACAGTTCTACAACAAATAGGAAATACAGAGTAGGCTGCTGACCTGCTAAATGGGGCCACTGACTTTTAGAAACAATGCAAGTTATCAGCTCTGCATGAAAAGAACCAATTAACATATACTTTATTTTATATCCCCTATATTAAAGGTGATCTACAGCCATGTGAGAAGAGTAGATAGAGCATGACACAGGGTTTTTATTATTTACTTACCCCAATATTGCATTACACCTAGTGCAGAACTATTCTAAATGTTCCAGTTGAATTCAAAGCTGCCAAATTGTTCAACAATAATTCCTAGACTTCTAAGAGCTAACCTTGGAAAAGTTATTTTTTAGACCAACACCAACCCAAATCCCTTAGTCAGCATATTTTTAGTATAAAGACCATGGCATAAGCAGCCTGTGATTCAAATCAGTAGAAGGCCAATGTAGTGGTTAGGAACTCAGGAGATTTGAGTTCAAATCCTCACTTGGCCATGACATTCACTGAGTGATGTTCAGCCAGTCACAGTCTGTCAGCTCAACCACCTTTGCAGGATTATTGTGAAGATAGAGTTAGGAAGAGGAGAGTCATGTATATCACCTTGATGCCAGGGAGTGGTGGTGGTAGGATATAAATGCTACAACTAATTAACCAACTAACCAACTAAATAAATAAACAAATAAATGAATAAATGAATGTTTAAAAATTGCAAGCAGAGCACATGTACAGAAATTCTCCATGGACAGTCACTGGTCATGTGCAGTAACACCAAAGGTGTGGTTGCCTGATATAGCTGTGGACTGCATGTATCTCACCTCCTATCAGATGAATCATAAATTATGTCACAGGTGTTGTTCAATAGGTGCCTGCAATACCTGCAAAACTACGATTCGTATAAGACCCTGGTAGCAAAGGAGTTGCTTGTATGTGTTTCAGGGGAGTTTTCTTTTAGTTTTATAACATTTTAGCATCCTTTAATTTGTGACTGGAGGTGACATTTTATGTCAAAGTATTTCACATTTTTATGTTTATATAGTTTTAAGAATTTGAAAGCTGGATGTGTGATCAATATTTATCATTCCTGGGAAAATGTGAGGTTAAATACGCACACCACACAACCTATGTATAGACTTTTTCTACTAAGTCCCAAGAAACTGGCAAGGCCAACTCAGCCATTGTCCAGGGCATCAAGAGCTACCTGGATGGGAAATATCTCCCAAAGAAGCAGTCTGACAACTCTTTTTGTGCTCCTGCATTCCAGAAGATGAGATCACAGATCCTTCTGATCTCTGTGCCCAGCGCATAGAGACAGTTGCAAAGAGAAAGACGAAAGAAGTGACAACCATTAAATAAGAAAATGAAAACAGTCTCTTGAAACATCGAATGTGCTGTTGTCATGCTGTTCAGGTATGGAAGGATGATAGAGGAAATAGAGATAAGGAAAATGTGGCTTTCCAGATGTTGTTGAATTGTAGCTCCCATCAGCCTTCCTCATTGGTAATGCTGGCTTGGGATGATGAGATTTATAGTACAAGATCCAGAGGAAGACGTTTTGCAGACAACATCAATCATACTCAAGCTGACCTATAAGAACTGTACAGAAGGAGGCAATGATAAATCACTTCTGAATATTTATACCTGGAAAACTATTTGATAATACAAAATATAGTGCTGGAAGAAAAGACTTCCAAGTCTGAAGGCCCTCAATCAGCAAAAGATAAACACGAATAGTGCTGTTCCTAAATAAAGTGACTGAATTAAAACCAAAAGGACATCTCATGGCTTGATGTGCATAGGAGTAAAAGGAATGGTCAGTGCTGCCTGTGACATGGAATTGGAATATGGAATGTGAGAAGTACGTATGAACCAAGGTAAGCTCAGAATTGTAAAACAAGAAATAGAATGTTTAAACATTTGTAGTACAAGGCGTGAGAAAACCAAAGTGAATTGGAATAGGACACTTTCAATCTTATAATTTGTTGTTTTATTTTGGAAATGACAAATTTAGAATAAATTATGGAGTGGCTCTCATAGCAAGTGAGACATTGCACAAGTACTTAAGGCCTGCAGTGAAAATTCTGACTGAACAATATCAGCGACACTTTATTGAAAGCCTATCAACATAAGCAGCATTCAAGACTGTGTTCTAACTACACAGGTGTCCAGGAAGAGACTGATGGTCACACAGCCAAAAGAGAATGTGCTGATAATTATGGGAGATTGGAATGCAAAAGTAGGCAATGAAGCAGAATTGAACACTGGTGGAGAATTTGGTCCAGAGTCAGAAATGAAGCAGAATAACCCATAGAATTCTGTGAAGTGACAAATTGTTAATTGCAGGTACCTGATTCAGGCAGTCAGCCAGAAAAAGTATGCACATGGATGTCAACAGAGGGCCAATACAGAGATCAGAAGGATGATACAATTGGAGCAAAAGATGGAGAAGCTCAATTGTCTCTGAAAAACAAGACCAGGAGCAGATTGTGGAATAAATAATGAGCTGTGAATATAAAAAATCAGAGAGAAGTGAAAAAGCAACTTTAAAAGAATCACTGTGCTGAAATATAATATAAATAGCATCCTTGACAAATTTAAAGACCATGAAAAGAATGCATTTGCATTACTAAACTGAATTAACTATGAACAAGAAAAAATGTGGAATGAACCAAACACACATTTAAGGAGGCATGGAAAAAAGACAATCTGCGTAGTCAAAAGGAAAAAAAAAGTTTGACAGATGCTCTTAAAATTGTTAACAGCAGTGAGAAATAAAAGTAAAAAGTAAAAAAGTAATAGAAAGAAAGGTCAGAATCCCAAATGAAGTAAATGGGATACCAACACAACTACTTCAAGCTATAGAAACTGAATCTATCAACATCCTAAAAAGAATATGCCAACAAATATGGAAAATGGCAATGGTCCTTGGAATGGGAACATTCAATATATATTCCAATCCCAAAGAAAGCTGGTTTCTAAGAGTGCAATAATTATAGACCTATTGCACTAATTTTGCCTGCATGAAGACTACTCTTCATAATTTTGCAACAAGACTGTTATCATATAGGGAGAGAGAAATGTCTGATAGTCAAGCAGGATTTTAAAAAAACTAAGAGGTGCTAGAGATCATATTGCTAGATAACTGCACTGGCTACTGGGGTGCACCAAGAATTTCAGAAGGATATCTATTCAGTGGTTTGTTGTAGGTTTTTCGGGCTGTCTGGCCGTGTTCTTGAGGTTTTTCTTCCTAACGTTTCGCCAGTCTCTGTGGCTGGCATCTTCAGAGGACAGGAGTCAGAACTCTGTTATTATGTTAGCAATCATTATGTTAGACTGCACAGGGAGGCCATTGAAATCCACAAACACCAGCAGAGCTTCAACAAAAAAGAAGAAAGTCTAAAACTCAACAAAGCCCGGCTCCCAGCACTGAAAAACACGGCCTGCAAAAGGTCAACGAACTCTACCCAGCCACAAGGACCAGTAATCACTGCACACAAAATACCAGCTAACTACACCCATCAATCACAGTGACAGATCATCTCTCCCCCTTATCACAACAATACACCCACAACAAAAAACACGCTGATCACCATAATCACCCAATCTCCTGAAAAGGACAAAAAGCTGATCCCACAGCTATAAATACTCAACTATCCCACAAAACTGCACCAGAGCACAGACAGAGTTCTGACTCCTGTCCTCTGAAGATGCCAGCCACAGAGACTGGCGAAACGTTAGGAAGTAAAACCTCAAGAACACCGCCAGACAGCCCGAAAAACCTACAACAACCATCAGATCCCGGCCATGAAAGCCTTCAAGAATACATATCTATTCAGTCTTTATGCAGAACATTTAATATGGAAAGCTGGAATAGATTCAGATGAAGGAGGGTGAAATTTGATAGAGAATTATATGAATAACTTAAGATATGCAGATTATACTATATTACTGTCAAAAAGCAACAATGACAGGGAAAAAGAAATGATTCATTTGAAATGTAATATTGACATGGATACCGGAAAAACAAATACGTGAATTCAAGATCAAATCAATCCTGAACTCTTTCTAGGTCTAGAAACTAAAATGATTAAACTGAGACTATTGTTCTTTGGATATACCATGAGAAGACTAACTGGAAGAGACAATAATACTTTGAAATGTTATAGGCAGTGGGAAAAGGGGAAAATGGATGGTCTCAATAAAGGAAGCCACAGGCTTTATTTTACAAGCGCTGGGCAGGGCAGTTGAGGACAGGACATTTTTGAGAGCCTTAGTTTTTAAGACCTGAGCAAAATTGTTAATGTTAGGACCTTTTGGAAATCACTAATTCATAGGGTTGCCATACGTTAGAAACAACTTTATGGCACATAACAGTAGCAATATCTGGAGGGTCACACATTCCTGACCCCTGGTGTATATGCCTGTACTTTAAATTCACCCTAAGCATGGATTTATTGGCTGACACATAGTGATCAGTAGCATTCCCAGTTCCTGTTCTACTTCTTATCCTCTCTATGTGCTGTTGTACCAGCTCTCTAAGAAAGAAATTCCCGGGAGCAGATGTTTAGGTATGACATAGCACACTGCATGCATTAGCGCATAGAAATAAAACTATGTTTATGACAGTTGCTAGAAACAAATGGCATGCTGTTTGGCTTGTTTTTATTAGCTTCTTTGTTACATGAAATGACAATCCTGCCGTGAATCCACAGGATGCTGCTGCACAAGGAAAAACAAGGCACTGCATGAACAAGAAAATGCCAGTCAGTTGCAGCGTCTTAATCAATTACCTCTGCAAATTTTAAGAAAAGGCTGTGATTAGATGAATTTGCAACCCTTCCCCCAAATTTCATTAATATTTGTTACTTTAAAAAAAGGGAAAGCTTAGTGAGTAAAATCACTTGGATGCAGAGCCAAAGGTCAGGAGTTCGAATCCCCATTGTCCATTGGGGAGAATCAAGAAATTTGTGCAGCATTAGCAACACAGTCTTAATAAAAAATTGTGTGCTGTCAAGCTAATTCTAATTTATGACAAACATTTCCAGGGTTTTCCAGGTAGAGAATACATAGATGTGGTTTACCATTCCCTTCTTCTGGGGGCATCTTGGGACTGTGCAGCTTGTGCAAGGCCACACAGGCTGGCTCTTATTCTAGGAGACACAGTGGGGAATCAAACTCCCAATCTCTAAACCACTGAGTTATCCAGCCAGCTAACACAGTCCTACTTCATGGTAACTATATGAAGACTCCTGGACAGACATTCCAATCTATAGTGTGGTGGCAGAAATGGTCTTGACACACCTTAACTGCCTTCATTTACTCTTTAAAAGAAGGGGACATCACACAATTAAGTGGGAAATTGGGTCATGAGGTACAACCTAGAAAATCTATTGAATCTATTGAATCCAGGAGTGGGGAGCCTGTGGCACTCCAGATATTACTGTACTTCCACCAATCTCAGGGCCAACACCCAGAGGTAATCGATGTTGTAGTCCAACACCATCTGGAGGGCTATGGGCTACCCAACAGTTAAACAGGAAGGGAAAATTCCTGTTTTGGGGTACTTGTTCCAGAGAATTAATTGTTTCTATACGGGACAGATGTTTATACATTCCTCCCCCACCCCTTGTTTGTGTCTGCCAGTGTCTCTGTATCCTTCTTCCATTTCATCTTTTAGAATAACAGCCTATCCATATTGTAAAGGTTGTCTGCCCAGCATATTTGACTCACATATATCTGGTAAAAGGTAGGCTGGGATCCCTCTGTAGACCTAGAGATCAGCAAGGATCTCTACCTCCCAACAGTTTCACAATGGCAACACCCATAAGGCACCCAGTTACCCCTACTGCAAGCTGGCCTGCAAATTAAATCGGGAGTGTTTTTTGTTTTGTGTTTTATGTGTGACTCATGAACTGTGGATTACATTCTGGAACAGAGGGATCCTTGGGCTCAGTTTTGTTGAAAACCAAAGTATATCCTGCAGGCTCGAAAACTGACCACGCCTGCTTTATATAAAATGTGCTAAAACAGTTTTCTCTCTTCTTTTCTGCTCCACACAGGCGTAGTTATGCCACTTGTCTGCACTTCTTCCACTCTTCCAACTATTCTTTTTGTATTTTGGCAACAAAAAGAACAGGCAGTGCACAACAAACACCACAGACACACTACCACAATCAAGGGACTATATTGACACCCAATGCCAGAGTAAGATGTACATGGGTAAAAATGTGGCAGTGATGACCACCTTTCAATTTGCTGTTGATTTTAATTGATTCCGTGGTTATTTTTTCAGGTGGCAGAGTGTCTCTAGAAAGGAAAATAGGTGGCAGACAGGCAGATTCTTAGAGATCTTTGCTTAAAGATATGTGATAAAGAGGCAGCTGAGACTTATTTTGTCATGATTCTCCACAGTTTGTTACAGGGATGGAGAATATGGGGCCCTCTAGATGCTATTGAACTGCAGCTCTTATTGCTTCTCTCCTTTGGCCACATGTGGCTGAGAGGCACTGGAGTTTGGCAACATCTGCACAGCTACAGGTTCCCCACATATTATCTACTCTGAGGTGCCAGTTTTTCCACAAGTACTGTTTGCCAGACCTTTGCAATCTAGCTTGGCATGCAATGATTTCTGTACAGAAGTTTCCTTTGAAGATCTGTTATAATGGAGAGAAATGCCATCACGAGGTCTGGCTGGCCAGGCTGTTGCATTTGCTCTGAAGTTGTCTCCAAAAACATGTCTTCAAAGGACTACAACGTGGGGGCCAGACCAACTCTGAGGTAACCAAGTTTGCTGCTCTTTGTATCCTCTTGAGTAGATGGATGGAGCATATTTGTTTGCATCAGGGCGGACCCACTGGGCATACACTGAGGCCATTAGCTCAGGCAGCAGTTGTGAGGGGGGAGGCAGCAGTGGCAGCTCACCAGCCCTCCTTCCTGAGTTCCCTAGCCATTTGCTTCTCTTGGAGGACAGAGTTCTGTGTGCTACACATCCTGTCTTGTGCCCTGAAAAGTAGCCTGTTGTCCAAAGCTATGGTGGAGGACTCAGTCCTCTTCCCATACGCTGCAAGATTAATGAGAGTGTCACCAAATATATCTTGTTTTTAAAGATATGCTGTCTCTTTGTCACATATAAATACGCAAAAGATCTCTAAGATTCTCCCTGTCTGCCCTTTACTTTTCATTCTGGAGAGATTCTGCCAGCTGAAAAAATAATAAAGGGATAAATAAACAGAATTGAATGTTATGGCATTTTTATTGTGCTTACTGTGATTGACTGTGAGCCTCTCTGGGTCCCTGTAGGGAGGCAAGGTGGTATATAAATATAAACACTAAATGAATTAAATAAATTGCCATTGTTGAAGGAAGGTTCAGTCACCAGTTCATTTGGCTTCTGTAGGATGTGGAGTCGGCTGCCATCTTGTCTGTTCCTTCAGGCAGCAACATATCTTGGTCTGGCCCTGGTTCCTGTGATAGGACTTGAACTGGTGTAAGATGCCACCAGTGTTACTAGCTTCAAGGCCATCATTCCCTGAGAATCGCTGATGGAAAGAGTTATTTTGTCCGCAGGAACAATGTTATAGTAAATATAAATCCCACACTAGCCCAAGCTGACTAATCCACATTTCCATTTTTAAACACTGATCAATGTCTGCATGAAATGTCCAACTATTTTTAGTATGATCCAACTCTTCTCACATAAGTCAAAGTGGTGCACATGTTTGAGAATGCTAATGGCAATAATGCTCAACAACATATATATATGTATATATGTATATATGTATGTGTGTATATATATATGTGTGTGTGTATATACGTATATATATGTGTATATATGTGTGTGTGTGTATATATATATATATATATATATATATATATATATATATATATATATATATATACACATACTTTATATATACACGTACACACACACACACATATATATACTTTATATATATATATATACTTTATATATTATATATATAAATAAAAGTATATAAGTATATACTTTTGGGGGCCACTGCACCATCAACAACAGAGGCCTTCGTAAGTCAGGGACCCACCTTTCTCAGGCCACTTTCTGTAGAAAATAGCAGCACAGTATTCATTTATTGGAATTTTGATTTATTTATTTTACAAAATCTGTGTATGTGATGCTCAGATCTGTGCAATTCCAACAGAGAAGTGTACCATGTGTTTCAAATATCCATAGCACCACTACATTTTCTGTGATGGCTTCCCATCTTTGGAATGCATCACCTTCTCTTTGCTGGCTTTTAAAAAGAATTTTAAAAGACTTTTTTCCCCACTTTGCTTTTGGTTAATGTTGCTGTACTGTGTTGCTGTTCTATTTGTTCTATCTTATTTGTTATTTTAGCTATCTGTGTACTGGATGCTGTTCGTGAAGTCTGAGTAGGTATTTTAAAATAAACTGTAATCCATTTTTATCCTGAAACGACAACTATATATCTATTAAATAAATAATAATAATTTAAAAGTTCCATGCAATATTCTCTACACCAATCCTGTTATACCAGCTGAGCTTCATCCTCATGTTGTTAAGATGGACATCCGTGCTCCCTCCACCTTCATATGAGTTCACAAAACCATCCTGGGGTGAGATCTGAATCTAAGACTTTTCACTTCATACCCTACCCATGTCTATTTCAGAAGTGAGGGCTACTGTGTTCAACAGAGTTTATACCCCAATAGCTGTACCAGCTCTAATGGATGCAATTTCCTTGATCAATACTGATGGCGAAAATGGTGGAATCTGATAAATATTAAACAATGGTCTTTAGGTCTAGAACATTTTACAGTACCCTTACTATTTTAGGGCAGCTTCAGATTATGCTTTTATCACATTAACAGTTAAGAAGTATATCATAGGTATTCCATCATGTTTTTATAAAAGGATTTTTGGAAATATGAAGAAGACAAAATAAATTATGGAAAAACAAGAGCAGACAGAAGCAACCTCAGTTTTTACTTCTTCTAGTTGTAAGTAAAAATGGCGGAAGAAATGTGAATAATTTAGGATATACTGATGACACCATACTACTGGTGGAAAATAGAACAAACTTGAAATGACCACTGAGGAAGGCAATAGAAAAAAATGAAAAGGCAGGATTACAGTTTGATATTAAGAAGACAAAAAAATCATGACTAGAGAAGAATTATGTAACTTTAATGTTGACAATGTAAAAGATTCTCTGTACCTCAGTTCAATCATCACACCAAATGAAGCCTACAGAAGAAGGCTGAAATGAGAAAAGATCCTTACAAGTAGAGATATTTATTTATTTATTCGATTTATATACCGCCCATCTAGAACGGGTCTACTCTGCGCGGTTATATATATCATTGGAGACAGGGACCAGTCATCTGGATTGTGGTATATTCCCAATTACTATATACAGATGTGAAAGCTGGACTGTGAAGAAATCTGATGGAAAAAATAAAATTATTCATTTGAAATGTGGTGTTGCATGAGATCTTTCTGGTACCATGGGCCACCAAAGAGACAAGTATAAGTGGACTCTAGATCAAATCAATCCTGAACTCCCTCTAGAAGCTAAAATGGTTAAACGGAGGCTATTGTACTTTGAACATATCACAAGAAGGCAGAACTCATCAGAAGACAGAATAATGCCAGGAAAAGTTGAAAAGAGTAGGAAAAAGAGGAAGACCTAACATGAAGTGGATTGATCAAATAAAGGAAATTTAAAAAACCAAAATAACAAAGCCACGGCCTTTCATTTACAAGACTAGTAACAGGGCCTTTTGAACATATAGGGTCACCCTAAGTCAGAAGCACTTTGACTATAAGGCCGTGGCTTTGTTATTTTGGTTTTTTAAATTTGGTTTTTTAAATATATATATTTAAAAATCTTTATATATATATAAATATATATATATATATTTAAAAATTAAAAATCTTATATATATATCATAATATATATATAAAAGAGCAATAAAAGGTCCAATGATGCAACAGAAGAGGGAGAGAAGAATTTGCCCCCATGCCTTCTTTGAGCTTTCCTCAAGCATATCTTCTGCACAATTCTTTCTGTATGCTCCATGCCCCCATATAACATGAAAACATAGTGTGCTACTTCAGTTCGCAAATATTCCACTGCAATGGTATTGGAAGCTCCAAAAATCCCTGCACTGCACTTTAACAAAAGGAAAGGACAGCTGGGGGGAAAAGCGTAGGTCTGCAAGCATTTGGGAAGGATGTGATCTGTTTTCTTGGTGGTAGTGGGGAATGAATGAATCACATCAAAACTGGTATGGAAGCTCCCACTGGCTGACTTTTGAGCATTTTTGGCAGTGCCACGATTTCAGCAAGTTTAAAATGTAAAACTGCATATGGCTGGAATGTGGTTTTTGTTTTTGTTTTTAACAACCAGGAGCGGTACCCTGTTTGGGGATTTTTTTGTTCTAGAATACCAGAACTGCAGAAACATTTGTAAACTGGCATGGTAGGGTGTTGGGGTGGATTAAAACATGATGAGGCCCTAGGCGATGTCACACTTATTTGGCTCCATGCCATGGTAAAATGTGTATTATTTAAAACTTGAAGAGTAGCATTTTGTTCTTGTTTTTTGACATTCAGAGGCCCCTCATAATCTGAGGCCCTGACATGTATCATTCTGCCTGTGCATAAATCCCACACCATGCCTGGCTGTAGGGAGAAGAGACTTGTCAACTGTGTTCTCTAGAACTGCAGCAATGCATGTGACATGGCCATCTAAAGGGCCTCTCCATTCAATGCAGGGTCTAAAATTACCTAGCTGCCCCACTGGCAAGGCTAAATCTCTGGGATCAGATCAAAGAGCTATTTTCAGCGAAAAGAATGATCAAACACACTTTGACTGTCTGGACTCCCTTAATCTATCCCGTTTCCATATCAGACAGGGGTTATTGATAGCTCTGTTTGTCTGGAAATGTGGTTTGCATTTCTACAATAAACATTTCAAATCCAACTGATTCATTCATTTGCCCCCAACCGGATTTACATTATAAGACTTTCTGTTGATCTGTGTTTCTTTTTCAAAGCTGTTGAAAGCATCAAAGTCAAGTCCCAGACTGGATAGATAATACATACCTGTATGGCAAGCTTTCTCACTTTATGGCCCCCACAACACTTTGTTTAAAGCAAGAGAGTCCCTCACTCTTAAAAAAAGAGAAAAGAATACTCCAGCCATTTTGCGTACATCTTTTTTCAGTGTGCAGTGGCAGCTAAGATCACCTGGTTGGGAGGCTGCATGGAGGCCATGGAAGCTGGTTTGTGACTTGAATACAGTTTATTGAGATGTTACACCTGAACAATTAAATGATTGTTCTTCCTGTTCCCATAAGAACTGAAACTGTAATTGTTCTGCAGTTCTATTGGCTTTTAAGTCTGTAAGTCCCAGAATTCCCCGAATTACATGGTTTATTTATTTATTTTATTAGATTTATACCCCGCCCATCTAGACAGATAGTCTACTCTGGTTGGCACTTGGCTGAAGGATTCTGGAAGTTGTAGCCTGGAAAAAAAAAAGATTGCAAGCTCTGGGGAAGATTGGTTCAGATGTCCTCTAGAAGTGCCTCCTATAGGCAACCAGTGTGGGAGCATGCACTCTCTCTCACACACACTCTCTCACACACATACATAAATATAGGGCTCTGATGATGCACATAAAAAGTAAAGTGCTCTCTTTGGGAACATTACCCAGCCAGGGCTTTCCTCCTCACCAGCACAACTACCTTTTTTGTGAGGGAGAGCCATAAACAAGGTTTCTTTTCCAACACATCCAAACCATTCTGATGATGAATATTTTGCTAGTGAATGATAAGTAACAATGATTTATATCATTCAGCCTTCGTGAGGCAGTCTAAGGAAGTGGTGGGCAAAAATGTGGGTCACATGTGGTACCCCAGTATTCCAGTGCCTCTCCAACACTCCCACTTTTTGCACTCTCTAGGCCTCAACTGTGGAGGGAGAGGGATCAAAATAAGAGGAGTCTTCTAGTCTCCTCCAGTGTTGATGTATGGGCCTGGGCCTGAAACAGATCAGGAGGGTGTGGGAAAATTGCCCCTTAAAAGGCACATTGGGCCTTTTAGAGACCAGTTTTCTTCAGAGGGCAAGGGTAGGTACAAGTCTTACAGGTCCAGGATATGCGTGTGCAGTTCCCAGATCTATTGAAGTCGTCCACTCTTGAAAGTGGAGAGGGAAAATTCGGCTTCACAGATCGATATTGTTGGCTTGCAACTCTCAGCATATCTCCCCATTGGCTATAGGGAATACAGCATTCTTATTAGATTCACCCATTCATATATCCAACACATTTTAAACTACTCAGTAGCCCTTTGTGGAGCTTGACAGAGGACTGTGAGAGTCTTCCAAAAAAATAAATTTCTCTTTGCTGAGCCTACCAGCCCTCCAGGTAATTGGTTCTATTGTCCAACTGCTCTTGCCCTCAAAAAGGCCCTCTTAGCAACTGATAGACATCTATCCTCTCATAGTTGAAGGCCCTTCTATTTAGTCCTGCCCTCTAGGGGAGCCAAGAGCAAAACAACTGCCTTGAATGGGTTGGCCTTTCAAGTCTTCTGGGGAGTGCTGTCAATCCCGCCCCTCCTCCACTTTTCCTCTGCAGGATAAGCCAGTTCTCTGAAGAACTGATTTCTGTGGAGCATCACTCAGTCCCTTCAAAAAGCACTGTCACCCAGTTTCTTGCATTTGATGAAGTGGCTTGCAGTCCATGCAAGCTTAGGCCAAATAAAATGTTTTATTCTTTAAGGTGCTGCAATTCTGTTACTCTTTTATTTTTATTTTTTTTGCTACTGACTAACAGGGCAACCATCCTGCCAGTTTCAAAAGCAGTCGGCTCCAGGGCTGCTGTTCAAAGCTGAACAGATCTAGCAGACTTATTGTTCACAAAAACTATTTATGTTTCAAGCCTGCTTCTTCTTTGTTTGTCTGAAGATTTTACTCTTCTCCATATTATCCTTACAACAACTCTCTGAGGTAGGCTCAGGCTGGGAGAGCAGCTAGCCCAAGGCCACCTAATAAGTTTCATGGCCAATGGGTGAGTTGAACCCGGGATTCCTCAGTCTACACTCTCACCACATCCTCACATTGCACTAGTTCAGTAAGATATGGTTATGGACAATATGAAATATATTTGGAAAACCCAAATGATTTTTGTGTGAGATTGTGGACCTAGAGAGGGGGAGAAGAACATTGCATCTGTAATGTTCAATCCTGAATCTGCTGCTGTGAAAAATAATACTGATGATTGTGTCAGAAGACAGCATCAAATCATGTGCAGGCATGACATTCTCTAGGAAGATTACTTTTAAAAAAGCCACTGGAAAAAGAATACTTTTATTTGCAAGGAAAAAAAATCAACTTCCTTTGTCAATAGTCAAAGCTTTTCTATTAGTAATCCATTTCAAGGCATGTTGGATCAGTAAACATAAATTAATTTGCAGGGGAAAGTCTTGGATCGAATCTGTGACCACTTTTTGCTAAAAAATTGTTTTACTTTTTCCTTTCATTGTACAATAAGGGATTCATTTAACATTGTCTGGAGTGGCAGCGACAATGGATTCCTGCTATCTGTGGTTACTAGCAAGTGTTCTTTCTGCACAACATGTTTACGGTGTTCTGTGGCTCTACCACCTTCTTGGTGTGCCAGGAGGCACTGAATGGGGCAAGTGAACTGTCAGGGTGCCACAAGAAATTCATCACACATGAAGGAATTTAGGAGCACAAAGAACTGAGGTTGTCTGATGTGTCTCTGCGTGATATCCCATTGTGACATACCTCTTTTGACTCATTTGCCTCTGGAAATAAATAGTTCTGTATACTCTCATGGCAATTTTGGGGTGGGGGAGGACTTCATATATCCAGATAATGCTGATTAAAAAGTATCCACATGGGATTCTACTGAAGATAGGCCACCCCTAAGCTGTGACCCTTTACCCAATAGAAAGTAAGCCCTAGTGGTCTCAGTAGGCCTGAACGCGATTGCGATTCCACATCCTTCCAAAGGGTGTCTCAAGATTTATTTTCTTTAAAAATATTCTTTCTTTTACATTGATTTATAAAATATATCAGAACAAAGATAATATTGAAGACAGATGAGGTTACATAAAACCCAAACAGCCTATTCCATGGACCACCTAGTCTGGTCACAAATAGCCTGTGCATCTTGTTACCACCTAATACTGAGTGAGTTTGAGTTGCACTAGTCTTTATAGAGAGTATGACGAGATACACTGTGAGATTAAATCTAGTATTCAATATATTTTGTTTTTCGCTATTGCATTAAACCAATCATTTGGCTATCTGTGGAAACAACTGTAATCATTTAGAATGTAACTTCTATTATTGGGTGGTACATAAATATTGAAAGCTATGATCCTACATACACTTAGCCAGCATAGCCAATGGTGAGGGAAAATATGCAAACATTCCCCATCCCTATTCAGAGATTTGGAGAGGTGGCAATGGATTGGTGCAAGTATGTACAGCGGGGAATCTGTGCCTCTTGAGATATTGCTGAATCCAAAGCATAGAAAATTTCTTTTTTCTTTTTTTACTGTGGTTTTCAGAATCTCCCAGTTAGCATGGACAATGGTAATACTCACTGGAGATTCTGGGGGGTGTCATCCAAAAAGGCAACATTGTCAAACTATAGCTGAGCTGCAAGCCCTTTGAAGCCTAGACAACATGGACCAGTGGTCAGAGGTGATGGGGTGGCAGATAAGCATCATGTGGGGTTCCAACACCATGGCTACGCATCCTAAGAAGGCATCCCAACACCTCTTTCTCAAGGCAAAACAGGTTGAAGGAAACTGTCTTCAGTGGATGTGAGTAGCCTTGATGAATATTCAGCTAGCTGAACCAAGACATAACAGGAACTCAGTAGGCTAGGTTGAAAATCTAAAAGTCCCCCCATATACTTTCAGATAAGATATAAGATTGGGGGGGGGGGAGAAGTCAATCTTTTAATGACATTGACAGGTAAGAGGGATGACAAGTGCCTGAATAAGCACATACATTCTTTGGAATTGCAATTTATGGCATTTATTTTATCTCAGGACTCTGGGAACTGAATTCATTCCAGCCAGTGGGAAAGCAAAGGAACAATAGCAGCATTAACTGACACAGGAGGGGGCTTCCCTTTCTTTGTTCATCCAAATGCATGCCTGGTCATTCTCCCCTCCTACACAATGGGCACAGGGAATGAAACTCCCTTCAGGGCAACCTGACTCAGGTTGCTTCCAAGCCCCAGCAGGCTTCATTTGAACAACCTTCTATCTGGAGCAGACATAATTTTAGAGTTATCTAGCAGTCCTAATAATGATCTTACTTTCACAAGTGATTCTTTCTCTGGATTTGCACCTGTAACTTAAGCAGAATTAAAGGATAACCACCCACCCACATTTGCAGAGGCCCAAGGCTTCATAAATATATGCTTCAATATTTCGCAGGAAACGGGGGAGATTCCCCTTGGTTTACAGGTAACACCCCTATTGTGCCACCAAGCCTCACTGAATATACTCATGCACCATCCTGACCCAGGATTCTCTTTTACTGAAACTTTTTTATCTTCTTTCTCTCCAAGAGACCATGTGGTGCAGTGGTTAGAGGATGAACACAAGGAAGACTTGGACCTGAATGCCCACACAGTTGCAAAGTTCACTGGGTGACCTGGCCCAATCACTCTGAACCTGACGTACTTCACTGGTTTGTGGTGAAGATAAAAACGGGGACAAAGACTGTGTACAATGCATTGGGATGTTTGAAGGAAAAGCAGAGTAATAAAGAAACAAGCCTGTAGTTAGATAATTTGTCCTGCACTCGTTCCTGCAATTCAAACCAAAATCTTGATATTTACTTGAATTTGTTCCTGCTGACATCGATGAAGCTTAATATGTAGTAAATATTGCATAGGACTGAAGCTAAGATTAGCACAATGCTGTGAATGTTTTCTTGGAAGTTAGTCCTGCTGTGTTCAGCGGAACTTGCTGTAGGGTAAGCATACAGCCTCCATATGTTAAAAAAGATGATACAATAATGTCCTCTTAAAATTAATATTTTGTATAGTAATTCGTCTCAGAATCAATCTGGCTACATGTATAATAGTGGTGAGTAGATTGCAGACTGGAATGGTGATTTTTTTTTCCAGTTGAGGCAAAGATCCATCAACCAGAGTCGTACACAAATGAAGAAGTGAGATCATAAACTTACAATTAAGGAAGATGGTGACTTGCTGTTTCAGGAACAGAACTGAATTCACAATTTTTCACACAGAAACCTGTAACTCACTTTCTTCATTTGGCATCCTAATTTAGGGTGGTGATGAGTCCTATTATTGTGTCTACTCTTATTGGGGGAATCAGAAATACTTGCTGATCTACTGTATCACAAAACACCCAGAGATCTATCACTAGGTCCCTATCTCCATTCTACTTATCCCTGGGGGAAAAAACACACAAGAAGTGGCGCATCACCATCAAAAAGCTCTAACTTCTCCCTCCCACAAAAATTCATCCCAGTTCTGGAAAACACCTATATTTACTATGTGCTTTGGCACACTCCCTGATCAAAGCACTTTTCTGTTACAGTAAGACACATTTGTGTCAATTACAGCTTGGTTCTCAAAGCATTCTCTGATCTGAAAAAAGCAGATGAAAGCACACAAAACTTGGGGAGGAAGTTGACAGAGGAGACAGGAAAGGATTTTTTTTTTAAAAAAAGACAATGAGTCAGTCACCTTGGGCAGTGTATTTCGGGTGCCCTTAAAGGTGGCAGAGTCAGAAATGAATTATTTGAGTTATTGATACTTCATTGGGGAGTTCTCTTCTTATGGATTCTGTGAAGTGAAAGGAGCTGTGTTTCTTGGGCAACATTCCATTTCTTTCAGGAGGCCTTGCGCAGAGCTTTCTAGAAGACCATGTTCCATGTTAGTATGTGGGAGATAGATAGCCATTTGTAAATTCTGCTTGATGTTTTTAAAGAAAAAAAACCAAAATTTGTGACCTCCAAAACCTTTTGCAAATGTTTTGCAGTTCAAACTCTTGTTTTACAAATGACAACGTACACTTTAAAAACAAGGACAGTAATACCTTGATTACTAAATGTACAATTGTGTTCTGTCAAGTCAATTCCAACTTATAGCAACCCTTTCCAGGGTTTTCTAGGTAGATAATATTCAAAAGTGCATCCCCACTCTTCTTCTGGTGGTGCCCTGGGACTGTGCAGCTTGCTCACGGCTACACTGGCTGGCTCTTCTCCCTGAAGCACAGTAGGGACTTGGACTCCCAGCCACTGGTTCTACAGCCAAATACCTAAAACCACTGAGCTAAGAGTTCAATTTCCCATTGTGCCTGTCAGGAGTAGAGCCAGTCTGTGTGGCCTTGGCCAAGCTGCACAGTTCCAAGGTGCCCCCTTGGCATCCTGGGGCTGTGCAGAAAATGAAAGGTGCTCACTGGATTACAAAGGAGTTTTGGCTTCACTTTCAATTCAATCCAATCATCCATGTCAGCTCACTTGCATCCCTTGCAAGTATGGTCTACTCCATTTCCCGTGATCAACAGGGGAGTATATTTCGGCATTTGTGCCCTTCCACTGAACTGGATGAAGAAGCTATTACAGACTGGAGGGTCCTGGAGAAAGGGCATATAAGGTCAAGATTTATTCTTTTATTGACAACAGTGGAAAATGATTTTTTCTTTTTCAGTCAATTCTTTCAATATCCAACTTTCACATCCATATTTATTTTTATTTATTTATTCAATTTCTATCCCGCCCTTTTAGACAAAGTCTACTCCGGGCGGGTTCCACCAAACATTATAAACTAAAACAGTTAAAAACAATTCAAAAACAATAGTGATTAGTAATGCTCAAGATGGGAAAACAGAAAATTATAATAAGAATAAGAATACATAGCAAATGGAAATATAAAAGTAAAATAACCTTGGCCTTGATTTCCAGTTAATCCCAATGAAGAAATACCCTTACTCTTAAGGGTTTTTTCTAGGTCCTCCATAGATGCCCTTCCAAGTCCAAGTCTTTTTCTGATTTCATGAATGCAGTCTCTGGGATAGGAAATATTTCGATTTCTTCGTAGTCAACTACTTTCATAGTCACGATTTTTTGTGTTCTTAATGTTTTGCACTCCTTTTGTGGGAATTGGAATGTATATTGAACAACGCCAGTCTGTGGTCCACTGTTTTGTTTTCCATATTTGTTGGTATATTCTTGTTAGGATTTTGATAGATTCAGCCTCTGTATCTTGGAACAGCTCTACTGCTATTACATCTATTCCTTGTGATTTATTTCTTCCAATTTTTTCCAATAAGTGGATATATTTTTTTCAGATTTTCTGGTATATTTTTGTTATAATTTTGATAGCATCAGTCTCTGTAGCTTGAAAAAGTTTTGTCGGTATCCCATATGCTCCTGGTAGCTGAAAGCCAGTAGTAAGACACAAACAGAGTAGGCCCATTGAATTAGTGGGGATATGGTGAGTTAAGTCGTCTGTAGGTTTCACTGATTCAATAGGCCTATTCTAATTACTACTTACTACTGGATTCAATAGGGACGTGGTGGCGCTGCGGGTTAAACCGCAGAAAGCCTCTGTGCTGTGTAAGGTCTATAGATCTGCAGCTGTAAGATCGAATCCACGTGACGGAGTGAGCGCCCGTCGCTTGTCCCAGCTCCCGCCAACCTAGCGGTTCGAAAGCATGCAAATGCGAGTAGATAAATAGGGACCACCTCGGTGGGAAGGTAACAGCGTTCCGTGTCTAAGTCGCACTGGCCATGTGACCACGGAAGATTGTCTTCGGACAAACGCTGGCTCTATGGCTTGGAAACGGGGATGAGCACCGCCCCCTAGAGTCGAACGCGACTGGACAAATTGTCAAGGGGAACCTTTACCTTTACCTTACTGGATTCAAGCTATTTATTTCTTCTGATTATGCTGGGAATGGTTTTCTCTTCACTTTCTAAAACTGAAGGGTTTTTTTTAATTATTGGATGCTGTTTCAAAGGAATCTGTCATCCTTCCATCTCTTTTGCACTGGTCTTTGGTATATTGTTTCCATCTTCTCTTTATTTTATCCTGATAGGTAACATGCTGCCCTCTTGATTTTTCAGCATACCTAATCTTACGTTAAATATCCCTTTATTTCTTGTTTCTCTTTTTATTGCTCTTTTCCATGTCTTTGCACCTATTATTATAACAGCACTCCTTCCTATGTACTGGCTGCTGAAAAGTTGCATTTAGGATTCTAATCCAGTTTCTGTCACCCTTTATTCTCAGTTTTCATCTATCATTAACAATTTTAAAAATCTCTTTCTATATAAATTTGCCCAATCACTAAGAACTGCTGGAAAGACTCTCCTACCTGTCCAACCATTGAGAACAATTCATTATGTGGAGACACAGGGATTGCTTCTTTTGCCACAGCACCCCACCATTGGATTGTGCTCCCCTTGGAGGCTTGATTGGTGCCAACACTGGTATCCTTTCAGTGCCAACTCAAGACATATTTATTAGAGCCTTTCTGGCTTGAGGATTGTGGTCTGTGCAGGTTTTACTGCAAATTTTAATCTTTTTAATGTCTGAATATTTTAATTTTGTGTTGGTTGGTTTTAAATTGTTTTAAATATCTTATGTTTCAAAATTGTTTTATACAGCTTTGTAACCCACCCTGAGATCCTGTGATATCGGGTGGGTTATAAATTTTTAAATATAATTAAATAAATAGATAGATAGATCAACAGATAGTCATGCATTGAAGCTTTTCTTTTCTTTTGGCTAGAGGAATAATGGTTCTGTATTCCTCCCTGATAAAATCTCAGTTTCAATTTTCAGGTTACATCTGCCCAAATTCTTTACTTCTTTCTTTGCACACTCCAAATTGCATTCTCTCATTGCACATTCTAGTTTATATATTAATTTCCTGCCCATGGAGAACAACATCTCACTTTATATTTTCCAGATATAGACTAGAGGGGGCAAGAGCAAAGGAAAAAAGTGTCTGAACATGAGAGGGAAAAGGGAAACACATGAGCCTGAGGTTTCCTCATGTAACAATACCACAGTGACAAGAAAAAAATGTACCTGTTTTATTCTACCGAACACTCAGTTGTTAAACATACTGAGTCTGCCTAGGAAAACAGGCTGCCTTAAAATTTAGCAATAAACCAGAATTGTTTTCTTTTCAGGTGTTCTTAAAACTCTTGACATCAGCTTCTGTTTTATTTCTTCCAAAGCAAGACATTAATAAGCAACAGCCTATAGTGATATTATTTTGTTCTGTGACATCCAAGTATCTGAGTAAGTTAGATACTTGGATGTCAGTACTTTATTAAAAAAATTTATTAAGCAAAATGCATAATTAAATGAATACCAATTTCAGTATAGTAAATTAATTCTCTTTATTAGCACTGTTTATACATATGGTCTGGTATCCGCATTCTGAAATATCACAAAAGCAATCCCACAAGTTAAAAAAAATTATGCTGCAACAACTATACTAAAAAAGAATTATAATACAGTAGTAAAAATAGTTTCTTAATGAGTAAGTTTTATAACATGATCATGATGACAATGTGTTTGATGCAATAATAATCTAGGATACTTTTTTCTGCTTTGCCTTCTTCAGCCATTGTTGTGGAGCTTCATTTGTCTGTTTTAAGAAAAAGAAATGTATACTTAATCTTAAAAAAAGCAGTCAAAAGCAGTCTCAGGTAAACATACAAAAGATATCAAGCTAAACACCCAATAATGCAACTGAAGAGCTACCTCACAAAAAGCTGAATTCTGCTATTTGCACACATTACATAACAATACTTGCACTTTTTGTGTGTGTGACCATTTTGTTTTGCTTGAACCAGTCATGGGGAGAGCCAAAGAATGATGCAAAGCACTGAGGAACCTGCTTCTGTTCCCTGCTCAACTTTTTCAATCAGATTGCAGTTATTCCAGTCCCTGGGAGTCCACATAAACTAACATGCTCAGCAATAGGAAGGTTCTGAAAACAGTGATGGCTCAAAACTTCCAATGAAGGGAAGGCCACTACTTTGAACATGTTTATTATTTGTTCACCATTCTTTTGGCAGACACTCATCTCCCACTTGTATTTGTTCTTACAAAGCTATTTCGTTTCTGAATTACTCCCACATCTAGCTATGAAAAGAAAAATGTTGCTTGAGTGACGTTTGCTCTTTGAGTGCTCTTCTGTGCACTCACACAAATGGGTCTGCACCTCACAGAGCCATCCCTTTTGGAATCTTCCTGATTGAGAGCTTTTGAGCATTGGTTTACTCCACTCTCCATGCATGCCTCAGTTTTTAAATTTCAGATGACACAGAAGCACAAGTCAGTTAACCACAAGTGCCAGACATGGGAAAAGTTGGGTTGTGTGAATGCACAGAAGACCACTCAAAAAAACACATATTGCAAAACTACCTTTTTGGGGGTGGGTGTCATCATGGTGTCTCTGCATTCACACTAATGGGTGAGGACTAGGGAACTCACTACCAAAAAATGGTGCAAAGATGGGTAGGAACCTGTACTTATTAGACTACTGCGAAGAGAATTGCACTCTTACGTGCTTCTGAGACCTAGTATCCAGAAAGTAAAGTTGAATAAATGTGGACAGTTGTGACCAAGTTGCAGCTCTGCACAAATGCAATAAAAGAACAACAAACCTCTATCAAAAAAAGCCATGGAAGCAGCTACAGCCTGGTAAAATGACTTCTAGGAGTGTTAGACAGAGGTATGTTGGCTAGTTAGTAAGCCACTGTAATCGTTTTCATGAGCCACTTAACAAACCTTTGGGCAGAAATGGCCTGTCTCTTTTAGTGACCATAATGTGTCAAGAAATGCTGAGGAGACTGCCTGAATGTGTTTTTTTGCCATTCAAAGAAAGGCAATGCCATTCCTATGTTGAACATGTGGAGATTCCTCTCTATTAGTATTGAAGGAGATGGAAACAAGAGGAGTAGAACAATGTCCTGTACAAAGTGGAAATCTGACACAACCTTTGGTAAAAAGGTGATATGGAGCTGAAGTATCAATTTGTTGAGACATCAAAAATAAGGTTGACCTTCTCATAGAGCACACATTTTCCCAGCCCTTCAAGCAAATGTGATGGCCAGTAGGCAAGGCTGTCCTTGCTGTCAAAAAGTTCCAAAGATGTGTTGATCAAAGCCTCAAAGGGAGATGTTACAAATGAAGTCAATACTAATTAAAGATACCATGAGCACAACGGGAGACATGGGCAGAAATCTATATTATATGCCTCATAAAAACTTCTTAATCTCCATTATCATGAATAAAGAGGCATAAGTCTTTACCTCTAGCAAAGAAAAAGCTGATAAAGCTAACAAGTACACTTTAACAGAGAAGATTTGTCCAACAGTAAAAAACAATGCAACACTTAGATAGAACGTGTGTCTAGATCAAACATTCAATCTTTTGCAAATCTGCAAAAAGCCTTTCTTTTGTATTCATAGCATTTATATTATTTATTTATCACTATCTATTTATTTAAAATATTTATACCCTATCTTTCTCCGTGAGAGGTCCCAAGAGATTGATGTGAGGTTTTTCTGGCCTTCTGTACTATGTTGATAATTATGTTCCAGGTTGCACTCTTCAGGCTGAGAGACATAGTAGTAATATCAGGATGAAAGATTAATCCTGACTTTGGAGATGACATCTAGCCAAGCAGGAAGCCTGTAAAAAACTCTTGGATTGATCTGCAGAAGCAGAAGGAAACAAAACTGTCGATGTTGACATGGTGTTATCAATATTCTGTGCGGCTTCTCTTTGCAAAGTTTTACCACCACTCTGGCTAACAATGGGAATGTTAGAAACAGTAATGTCTTTTCCAATTATAGGACTGAAGCATCTCCTAGGGAATCCTCTACTGTTTCTGTTTTCCTGTTGATCCTAGAATCCAGCATGCTGATTTGAGGTCAACCCTAGACCTCTCTTCACTAGCACAGGATATCCTCACACTCATGGATATCTTTGTACACTCTGCTAAACAAGTCTTTCACATAATTCATCCCCATTCATGTCATGGTGGAATTGTTGGTGGCCACTGGTAAAGGTGAGTAGAGCTTGAAAACCTTTGCAAACTTTGAACATTGCCAAAGGCTCCAAAAAGTTGATATGATGCTGTTTCTCTTGGCTAATGGCCTTGGATCTAGTGCTGGAGACAGTTGGCTTCTCACCTGTCATATGGAAACATCTGGTGTTACCATAATGGATGCTTGAGGTGGAATGAAAGGCACGATTTAGGATATGTTCTGTGACTTGGTCCACTACTGAAGGGCCAGATGGATTAAACAGTAATGCATCAGAAGACAAGATCAGAGAGTTCTCATGCACAGTCTTGCAAATTATAGAACTGAAACCACAGTAGCCACAAGACTAGATACTTTCAGAATACAAAGTATGCTGCCTGTCAGAAGCATGATAACATCCCAAGCTAATGCCTCAACCCATCGTGTTTGATCTTCTGGTACCACAGTCAGAACATTAGTTGAAAGCAGACTGGCTCTTATTTATTTATTTACAAGATTTTTTAGCCGCGCCATTACCAGTGGTCTTATGAAGGTAAGGATCAAGCACGACTTATCCATATTGATGCACAGTCACAGATTATTTAATAAGGTCACAACAATGTTGAGGCGGAACCATGTATAAGATTCAGCATAAGCTATAACAAGCTGGTCACTGATGTATGGATAAATGACAATGCCTCGTTTCCTTGAATGTGTTGCCAGCACTGCCATTGTTATGCTAAAACCCCTCACTGCCACAGAAAGGCTGAATGACAATACTTGATGTTGTTAACATGCCTCTCCAAGAGCAAACCATAGAAATGGATTGCAAAGATGTATGGTTACATGGAAAGTAGGCATCTATCAGGTCTATTGTTGCAAACCAAAATAGCTAGTAAGCTGGCCAGTCAGTATTTGAAAATGCTTTCTGGTAACACAGGCAGTTACCATGAGATCTTAGATCGGATAAAGACCTTAATTTTTCTTTGATATAATGAATACCAGAAGTAGCCAACAGCACTTGGATGTCTCCTTTGCCAATAAGGGTCTCTATTTTTTGCACCAAACCTCTGATGATGTTATCAGAGGTGTGATCAAACTCTATTTGATAGCCTCATTAGACTATAGTGAGGACACATTGATAGGGAGTAATGTTATTCCAAGCTTGAAGATGTTGAGCAAACCTGGTGCTGAAGATGACAGGTTTGGTATTTAATTGAGAAGTGCACTGTTGTGGAGCACTCCCGGTACCATGAATGGTATTTACAGCACTTTGTGAGGTGACAATGCTGAGAAACTTGTCAATATCTGCTCTTTCATTCTGCAGCCCTTTGTTTGGATCCCGCAGAGGAACCTTGCTTGGGTTGCAGAGCAAAGAACTCTCAATGGAAGGGGACTGCTGCTTACCTAGGAGGCTGCACAATTGTGATGGTGATAAACCTGACCCATTCCCAAGTTGGTAGTTGAAGCTGGAGGTGTGTGGAGGAACTCCTGTTTTCCTGGCTGTAGCTGCCAACATATGGCCTGCATCCAGCTCTTCAACCATCCTAGATGAAAGAAGACCCTGGCAGTTGAAGTGCATATCTGCTACCTTGTCTTTATCACCCTGTGATAGACTGGTGGAACAAAGCCAAGTGTAATGTCTTGAGGTAACAGCATCTGCCAAAGCCTTGGCAGAGCTGGCGGGCCACATGTTGCACTGCACTCATCTGTTGTTTCAACACATTGTTCACTTCTTTAATGAAAAATGATGCAACTTGTTTTGCATCGTCAGGAAGTTAATCTATGAGAGCCACCACCTTGTCCCACAGGAACATCTGATAACACCCAACCTAAGCTTGCTAGTTTACTATCTTTGCTGACAACATGGTTGCAGAATAAGCTTTGCATCTGAACAGATCTGGTCTTCTTCCCTCCCTGTCCAGTGGAGTCAGTGAGAACCTCTTCCTTGTTGAAGATGCTATGATGACAGAGTTCAGTATTAGATGTTAGAAGAGATGTCCACAGCCTTCTTCCTGAACTCTGTATAACTCTCAAATCACCTGTCTGAAACTGGTACCGATTATGACTTTTTATATTTCTCCTTGGCAGATCTCAGCAGGGAGAACATTGGTAAGGCAACTGGAGTGCTGTTCTGGACCCTGAACACTGAAATGATGGGGTCATCTTCAGGAGGATCTTGTCTGCAAAAGTGTATGTCCAGACACTTTGTGAGGTGAATTAATCTGTCAGAAAAGACCAGTATGTTCTCCAATTGCAAAGGAGAGTCATAAGGAGATACTGTGGTATCCAGTGATATGGATTCCTCTGTGTTTCAGTCAGTATCATCCTGCTCGATCCAACATCTGACTCTCTGTTCGACTTTACTCCATGAATTGAAGGCAGGTCTTTGTTTGGATCCCTGTCAGTTTTGTGCTCATTACCATGATCATTGCTGATGTTGATGCTAAAACTGGTTTAGCTACCTCACATCCAAGTGGGCCTCTGATACCAAGGCCTGATGCAAGGTCAATGTCAGTAACAAAGCCAACAGCACACTAAAGTGGTGTATGTTATAGGTCTAGTGATGAAAAACAATAGTGTTGATATTGATACTAAAGTAGGCATTGATGTTGTAGACGGTATAGAAATTGGAGGCAGTAGGGCCTCCCTCGTTTTTCAAGTTGACCAACTCAAGTTCTTCAACAAGTAGTGGCTGCAGTGTGGAGACTGATAGCAATAATGCCCAGGAGAGTGTGAGCAGCACCGTCAATATGACAGAGATCTCAAATGGTATTGACAGGTATTGTACCATGGACTCCTGCACTCAGAGTATTCCTTCTCTATTGATCCCTGCAGGAACAACAAGAAGATGAAGCTCTCATTCTGGAGAATAAGTTCATACTGACATGGCGTATCAAAGTCATCCTTGGGACCAATACACCCTTAGGCGTATATTGCTGGATCAGCATAGCCACTTGCTCCTCCTCCACCTTCAAGTGCAGCCTCACACAGGCATATCAGGAGGGACATTGCTGGTGGCCTTAAGTGGTTGTGGAGACAGTTGTTGCAGAATTTCCTCAGGTAGTTTAGAGGAAATTACCAGCAGTCAAAAGCTCTCAGTCTGGAACATTCCAAAAGGACTGGTTTGTATAGGCACAGACCCATAAATGTGAATGCATAGAGACTACGATCAAGAACTACACAGAACAATTTTCCCATCCCACATCATGACCAACTGTAAACTATTCTGTATATTCTGTAGCTAGCAAAGGTGACTTGCCATCATTTCACAGATGTGCATGCACTTAGCCCATGGCACAGTGTAGGGTATATTCTCATATTAGCAATGCTTGTATAAGAAATTCACTGAGAGAGAAACAGGCTTAATATAAAATATGACTTGAAGTCATATACCTTTCCTGTTCTGCAACAATACTAAGTTACTAACGGAACGCCATAAAATTAGCAAAAGATGAAACACTAAAAACTTAATTAAGAAATTGATTATGCTGTTTAGATAAATGTTTTGTCGGGTTCTGCTTACCAAGAGTCAGTGTGATCCACTGATTACAAGAAAAGCCATGTTCAATTTCCCAATCAGGTATGATGTTCACATTGTGACCTTGGGTCATTCTCCCCCCCCCCCCCCCAGTTGACGTTACCCTCACAATGTGGCAATAAAATGGGTGGAAGACCATGTATGTTACCTTATGCTATTTGGTACAAGTATGGTTTCAACATTTATTTATTTAATTAATTAAAACAAAAAAACCGATTCATAATTTTTTGTTTAAGTTCACTCCCATTTCCCACTCATAAGCATGCTATATGATAGGGATGAGATGAGATACAGTAGCTTGCCCAAGGTCTGTAACATTCACAGATGTGGGTGGGTGAGTGCTTGATTTGAACATGGTTCACCCCAGTCCTTAACCAACAGACAGCTTGTTTTAATCTAAAAGAACATAAATAAACTCACAGATCTTTAAAAATTACTATACTTACAAATAATGTTGGTTTGGGTGCAAATGTACTTTCCTCCTCATGTTCTAAAGGTAGATGGACTGATAGATTAGATATGAATTTTGCAGGCAGATTTTTATTTTGTTTTTGAGGAAAACTGTCTTGTTGGGGTTTACTATGAAGACTGATCAACATCTGTTTCATCACAGCAAGTTCCTGACAAAAGACGACACCCCCCCCAAGCTTCAATAATGGATTACAGAGTATGTATTTTCTATTCATCACACCAAACTATATAAATGGAACCATTACCATATAGCAATCTTCCTTGGCTGATTACTTATTTGAAACCACTTCATAAAGGAAGTAATAAAGCAACAAAAGCACATAAGATTTTTATAAATAGAATTCCATCATTTTTGAAATGCTGTAATAGAAAAAGATTTACAGAACACTGTTAAGCAACTCACTAGCTCCTTTTCACTTAAACTGCCATTTATCTTAAAATAATTCTTTTAAAATGTTTGTTCTGAAAAGGAAGAATGGCTTCTTAATCCAATCTGCATGCACACAAGTAACAATCAGATGGCTGAGATAAGGGAGCATGTCTTTCAAGGGGAAGTACTTCTATGTATGAAAATTACTCCTAGGGAAAAATGCAGGGGGGGGGGCACAGCCAGGGAAAAAATGAATCAATACAATATAAAACTTACACTAAAACATTTTAAAAGCATTAAAGAGAAAAGGTGTCCCACTCACTTCTGGTTGACATATGTACGGAAAAGACAAAAAGTGTAGTAGTAAGTACTGTGTGCACCTAACATATTCTATTCTTCCGAAACACATTATCAGGTTAACAAAGGGAAACTGTCATGGCTTCTTCAGTCTACCCATGCAAAATATAATTCAGGGCTTTGTTTCTCAGCTTAATCTCATCACACACCAACAGTAATCACACGCTTAACATAGAGAACAAGTTCTCCCATCAAGATCTGGGAGATAGTAATTTACTGTATTTATACTCAAATCAACTCTTTTAATTTGGACAGTGATTGACTCAACCTCATCCTGTGAACTTAATTATTTATTTAAAATATTTTACCCCATCTTTCTCTTAAAAGAACCCAAGGCAGCTCAAATCATTAAAAGACTATATTTAAAAGCTAAAAACAGTATGTATACAAATATTTTAAAAGAATTAAATAAAATATTCTATTAAAAATGGTTAATCAAAACAATATTAAAAACACATTTAAAAGCAACAAGGCATAACAGTATCCACTTAAAAACCCCTCTCAGACAGACAGCGACTCAGGTAAAGTCTGCCTGAAGAAGGACAGCAAAGATGGGGCAGCCTGGCTCCAGTGGGAAGCAGTTCTAGAGTCTGGGAACAGCAACAGAGAAAGCCCTCTCCCATGTCACCACCAAACACACCTGTGAAGGTGGTGGGACCTAGAGAAACCAGCACTTTGAACTGTACCTGGAAATGGAACGGCAGCCAGTGGTGCTGCTGTAATGGGCGTTATGTGATCCTTATAACTGCATGTAGTGTCTCTGAATGATATACTGCTAGACTTGCTTATCTAAGAGCTTCTAATGGAGGTAGGTAATTTAGTAGCATTTACATCACACATGAGGGGATCAGCATTATTTTCATTAAACATGAATGGATCAACCAGTCATCCTCAAATGTAGAGATACAACATATTTCATCACCCTCATGAGATGGTTGCCCTGTGTATCTCTGCATGAATCATTGCTCTGAGCTTGTCTCTTTTCAATCAGGAGATTTTCCCACTAATGCAATTCAGACAGAAATACTTGTTTCAGAATGTCAGCTCTGCTGCGGGTGGATAATTATAAGATTTTCTTACATGAAAACATCAATACTTAGTTTTGAAAATTACGCATACCCCTATTTCAATTGTGAAAAAATGCTTTCCATTTTCAGAAGCTGGTTAATTGTATGTTAACAGCACCTCTTCAAGCATGTGGGCACTAGTCTGAGCTTCAGTCTTCAGTTCTTCTGTAGAGTATATCTGCAATCATCACAAAAATATTGGCTACAGGAAAATGTGAGGAGTCCTGATTTTTTTCTGTAACTCATGGGTTTTAAATGAATGCTTACTATATAATGACAGAAGATGGCAAACAAGAATATATTTGCTACTGGAGAAGAATGCTTTCCTAATTTTGAGCTGAATATCCCACTGATTCACATACTGTTTTGGCTGCAATAATGAAAACATGCCTTAAAGGATGAAAGCATGCCATTCCTCAAACATTATTGCTGATAAGCAGTTCTACAATACTGTCGGATGTAAATTCTTTTGCTCAAAAGGTAAAAATAGGCAGGCTTTGTTGTAGCAATGGCTATGCCTAGTAAATTAATGCCAATATTTCAGTTATGAGCTCCTCATGCCACCATCCTAAATCCTAAAGCACACCAAACCAGCCACTGGCTGCATTCTTCTTATTGCTCAGTCATTTAATATTGTAACTATCTGCATAATTCAGCCATGTGTAGTGGCATGTCAAAACAGCTCAACTGCAGAGCAGCTGTTTCAAAGGACTGCATAACTGATATCAACATGTTGCTGAAAGTTGTGAACTCTGCAAAGATGTTGCCAAAGCAATGCATAGACAAAATGTCTTGATGAAAATAACTTAGACAATTATACTGCAGGCACATGTTTCATCTTTAAGGCACCAAGTTTGCAATCCTAAGCATACCTACCACTTTGAAACTATAGCAATCAGTAGGATTTTCAAGTTATGCCCAGGATCAGGAGGCAAATGTTTCTGCATTTATAATCTCTATGAAATTCTGAGGTTCATGAAGAGTTAAGTTTCACAGAAAACAAAGCAAACTTTTAGTAATTGTTTGGCCATCATATCTGTTGGAGAGAGGCTAACTCTTAGGCAGCACAGAGAATGGTCTATCAGAACATTAGCTTAGATTTCCTCTTATAAAACTCAATCTTATGTAAGAGACAACATACCTTCATTTCCACCACAGAATGTGAGTAACCAATATTTGAGGAAATAATAGATGTTTGCATGTAAGTATTTTTAAAATGTTTTTATGAAAACAGTGAACATGGTAACTCAGGCTTCCATAACCTACCCCCCCCCCCCCCTTTCGATGCTTTGTTTTTTTAATATAATTTTTTTATTCTTTTCAATGGGAGTAGGATTTTGGGGAAAGGAATTTGGGGTTGGGGGGTAGGTGTGGATAGGGAAAGGGTAAAATTCCAGAGAGTTAGACAGTACATTTACATCAACTTATACAATTATACTAGAAAGAAAGATAAAAAGAAAAACTACAAATTTTCCAGTATTACTATATTTACTAATCTATCTTTTCCCTAGTTGGACCTTCACATTCTTCTTTCGTCTATGCTTTCCAGGCTATCTTTCAAGACTACCGTGTTTCCCCGAAAATAAGACAGGGTCTTATATTAATTTTTGCTCCAAAAAACGCATTAGGGCTTATTTTCAGGGGATGTTTTATTTTTTTCATGTACAACAATCTACACTTATTCAAATACACTCATGTCAACTTATTCTGGTTACTGCACAATGGTGGGAGGCCAGGTTTCACTTAACTGGGGCTTATTTTTGGGGTAGGGCTTATATTACAAGCATCCTGAAAAATCATATTAGGGCTTATTTTCAGGTTAGGTCTTATTTTCGGGGAAACAGGATAATTATGAAATTATTCCCTATATATCCACCAAACATAATAAAAGTCTCCTCCTGTGTTTTACGTTTCCCACACTACTGAAAAATATTTTATATCTTTAAAAAAATTTTTTTGTTGGCATTGCATACCATCAGTAAATCATATATCATCTATAAAACGTCTTATCTCCATTTTCTTTAATAGATTTTTGATCATTAATATTCTTCTACAATTTTATACCCGTTATATCCTACAATCTTTAACCATTTTATTCATTTGGTCCATCTTTATTGTTGAGGTTTTCTTTCCTCCTCCTGGATCCTCTTGTTTCTACAGTGCGCTTTCCTTTAGAGCCTCTCACTTGCTCTTCTGTTCTAGTTGAGCTTCTTTCTGCCTCTGGTCTTGATGAACCATTTGATTTCTCCTCTTCTCGTTTCTCATCTGCTTTTTTCTGCACAGCCACTTCTCCTTTGTTTTCATAAAATCTTCTGCCTTCCTTTTTGAGTTAATATAACAACTCTGCTCCTGGAATTCAAAGAGGACACCTTCAGCCACAAACTACTTATACATAATTGAGTTTGATCTCAGGAAGGATGTCAACTCCGCATATCGTCTCCTTTTCTGTCTTATTTGCCATGGAATTATGTTTCAAGATCTTAATTTCTGTATATTTTCTATTAAGTTCCTTGCCTTGTATATTTCTTAGATCTTTATCTTGAAAGATCTTTCTCGTAAATTTAAAATGAGTTTCTCTGGGGAGATTTTTATTGCTGGTGTATGCTGTATTGATTCTTTGTGCTGTGTCTATATTTTGTTGAACATCCTCTGACCGCATCTCCATGAGCGATGCTAAATAGGTAGTAATCACTTGCGCTATATCTTCTCCTTTTTGTTCTGGTAGACTCTGGAATATAAGTATGCCATTGGATCTTTCCATTTGTAGATTTAAAAGAGTAATTTCATCTTGCTTTCCCCCCTTCAATGCTTTGAATGACACCTCCCATCATTTCTGACTATTGGCTTGATGGGAAAGTTTAGTAGGAATTGTAGTCCAAAACATCTGGAAAGCGCCAGGTTAATGAAGACTGATAAAATCTATTCTTGCATAAATTCCTCAAGTGCCTTGTAGTCAAGAAGCCTGGTATCTAGACTCTAACTCGTGTCTAGACTTTTTCCAGGTTACATTAGACCCTTTTATTCAAATTAGTATTCAACAGTAAAGACTATGTGAGATGAAGCAAATTAAATTCATTAATTGGACTTTATGATTAGCAAATTATCACCATATTGGATAAGATAAAAATTGAAAGAACAGACAAAGCAAGCACAGTTCTGACACTCAAAAATGGTTGTGGTAAAATTGGCAATATAAAGATTAACAAATTTCTTTTAGCAAAGGAGTTCATTTCATCAGATGTATGATGTGTTAGCATCTATTTGCAGGTCATATGTGTGTGTGTCTGGAGGAAAAAGAGAGAAGGGGGGCAAATGTCAGTGAAAAACAAAACAAAACCCATTGATGTGACCTGCCTGAGATATCTGCATACAATTGCCTTTTTCTGTAGCAACAATTGGTAACAATTCAATCATCCCAGCTTGAGTGCGTTAAGACCTCTGTAGAGAGGGAAGATTAATTGTTGCTCACACCGATACTTCCATAAGAATGGCTTTCAGACTCTGCATCTGAGCTATCTCATGAAACACAGATTTCAGAACATGCCCACTAATGTAACATACATAACTGTCCTCAATTAATACTTCCTGTGCTGGATTCTAAGTAGTTTCATGCCACACATTATTTTCCTTATTAAGAATAAAGACTACAAGCAGAGTGTACATAAAGTGGGCACTTTGCTTATACAATGTCATGTTGGGACAGGTTATTGACAGTACTATATGAATACTGATGGATGGCATATTATGTCTCTAGCTCAAGCTAGCTGCAAAGATGCAGAGACCTGAGTTGGAAAAGCAGGGGGCAGGGGAAGCTGAGGTCTGATGTGCAGCAAACAGAAGACACTAGTTTCTCAATAGAATAAGAATGAGTCAAGTTCCCAGGCGTGAATTTAACTGGCAGTTCCAACAACAGATAGATTATTTTAATCAATAGGATTTACATATCTGTTGATGGACCATTATAGTTAGGACTAACAATTGGATTTAAGTCCCAGTATTTATACCAGGCCTGGTCAATGCAAAGGCTTTATATTGCTTGTAAGAGGAGAATGTTCCCTGTGCAAACTGTTACTTGCTTTTGGGCTAGGAGCGGATCCTGAGTTTTGCAGATAATTAACAACACCTAGCCAGATCCCAACCTCAATCCATAAACTAATTCAAGTCTTAAAGAGTGTGATAATACACAGGTTGTGCAAAGAAGAATGTTGCAGAAATCAGCATCCTCAGTTACTATCAAGTCTCAATGATAAAAACTGTGTTCTGCATGTGGGACCCCCCCCCCCCTTTAAACAAGAACATAAAACACCGTCTGGCAACCATCTGGCACATCTATCATGATACTGTTTTGCACACAGAAGCAGATTACCCTCTACAGCAAACAGTTAAAGGCAAAACAAAGCACCTTATTTTGTGTGTTCTGGCAGGGTGTCTTTTGTAACTCTTGAACGTTTAGTACAGCCACATGGTTGATATAAGAAACAATCTTTAGGAAAAGTGCATGAATGTCAAAATGCAGAAGATAGCTAATAGTATGTTCTACCCCTCTGATGCTGATTCTTTCTCAGTGCAGTGGCTATGATCTGAAGAACTGCGCAACTTATTATGTGCAAATATGGGGGCTTTGCGTATGTGCTTTTGGAATAGTGCAGTCTCCCATGCCAAATGGTAAACTGTATTTGCAATTAAAAAGACTTTCAAAAGAAGGAGTTGTTGTCCCCCCCCCCCCCATGTTTTCACAATGCTTCATTAAAATAAAAAAGCATGCCATGGCTGGGTGGAGTGTGGCCCTTCAGATTTGTTGAACTTCAACTTCCACTATTCTGTAGCATTGGCTACTGTACTAGGGATGATGGTATGTTCTGCCTCTGTGATGCTGACACTTAAAGTTTCTCAATCAAGCGGCTATGATCTGAAGCTGCAGTCCAGCAATATCTGGACTGCCAAACGTTCCCAAGTCCTGTTGTATGCTGTGTTCCAGTTTCTTGAAAGACAGGGTGGGCATGAATGCCAAGTGCTTACATTTACTATCTAAAGAAGTGCTGTGAAACAATTAGAAACTCATTACTCTGTCTGGTAACTGATCTAGCAAGGAAAGTCACCTAAATCAATTTGGATGTTATACGAAGTGCTGTTGACAGGATGACAATAAATAGAATTTGCAACAAAAATATTATCCCCAAATGTTTGTTATTACATGTTGTCAAGTCACCTCCGACTTATGGCAACCCTATGAATGAGCGATCTCCAAAGTGTCCTGTCCTCAACAGCCCTGCTCAGCTCTTGTAAATTAAAGTCTGTGGATTCCTCTAGGGAGTCAATCAATCTTGTATTTGGTCTTCTTCTGAATAATGGTTAAATTGATATTGTCTCAAAAGTCTAATTGATATTATTCAGCCAAACTTTGCATTATAGCCCCTAGCTGCCTGTGTACTATCTTGCCTCAGTATTAGAGCCACTCCATTTCTTCTGAGTTGTCATTTCTAGAACAGAACACTTTGCAGTTGTCTGACTTGAAAGACTGTCATAGAGAGAAGGGGAAGGATCTATACTTGATCATCCCAAAGTGCAGGTCACATAATAATGGGCTCAGGAAGCCAGATTTCAGTTAAATATTCTGAAAAAAATTCTAACTGTTAGAACAGCATGGCAATGGAACCAATTACCTTGGGAAGTGGTGAGCACTCCAATGCTGGAGGCATTCAAGAGAAAATTAGACAACAATCTGTCAGATCTACTTTGGTTTGGATTCCTGCATTGAGCAGGGGGTTGACTAAATGGCCTTATAGGCCCCTTCCAACCCTATTATTCTATTATTATGACTGAAAGTATCACACTCCAATCCATTTTAGTTCACTGACACCAAGTACAGCAATGTTTATACAATCCATTTCTTGTTTTATGTTTTCCAATTTACCCTGATTCATATTTCTCATGTTCCATGTTCCAATTTCATGTGATGCATAGCACTGGACTTTCCTTTCACTTCTATGCACACCATTAGATGTCCTTTTGGCTTTAGTTTTGTTATACGTGGCCTTTGCTCTTCTTAGATGCACACACTAATGTGGTGAAATGTTTGAGTGAGTCAGTGAAGCTGAGAACATGCTGTCAGGAGACCAGAGTCCATTACAGGCCTGGAGTCCAAGCAGGGCCATCCAACGTGGAATGGTCATAGCTGAAACACCAGACTAAGATACATTAAGTGCATTCAAGGGTAACAGCCACACCAACAGTAGTAGTAATTTAGGAGAAGAGAATGGATAGTTTCAAGGGTGATGGGGGTGGCAGCTACTGGACACCAGCAGTAGCTGAAGGTGACCCTGGTGGAGGAAGCAACAGCAGTAACACTCAAGCTAACTTTTGTTGGTACTGCACAGAAGGTGGCAATGGTAAATCACTACTAAACTTTTCTTACCTTGAAAGTAGGAAGCAATGGGAAACCACTGCTGAACATTTCTTATGAACGTTTCTTACTTTGAAAACCCTAAGATGAGACAGTCCAAAATGAAACAAAGGACAATGTTGGAAGATGAAACTTCTGGGTCAGAAAGCACTACTGTTGTTGTTGTTTAGTCGTTTAGTCGTGTCCGACTCTTCGTGACCCCATGGACCAGAGCACGCCAGGCCCTCCTGTCTTCCACTGCCTCCCGAAGTTGGGTCAAATTCATGTTGGTCAAAGCACTACTGGGTAAGAGCAAAGGACCAAAGTTTTAATTCTCATTATTAGAACCATGCTTCTGAAATGGAAGTATACAAGAAAGGATTCCTTTAAAAATTTGTAAAAAATGTTTGTAGATTTCTTTGTTCCAGTAAAGCATGTTCAAATGTTGTTTTATATGTTATTGTAAATATATTTCCATTCATATTTTATATCTAATGCCAAACAGCATAATATGCAAAAAGACAGCTACTGCAACATGACTGAAAGATTTATAGTTAATATAGGGGAAATTGTTCTAATTCAGTAGCTTTTAAACATTTAGATGATCTTACTGCCAGCTGTTTCTTGCTAAAATTTCAGTCTTGAAAAGTACAGTTTATCTCTTTCCAAAATGCATTCCTCAGAATGGGCTTTTCGGTTCAGTCTTGCAATCCCAGCAAATAAAATGAATTTTTGTCTGTTTTGTGGAACATTTCCCTTCTAAATAAAAACCTGAGATGTTCAGACTGTTTTCTTATGAATTTACATTACAATAAACCTTACTTATGTCTATAGCACATGCAAACTGTGTTTCCTGGAAGGAGGATTACATTCAGCATATGTTTATTTTACATGGTAGAATAATTGAAAAGACAGTTCTTTGGGGGAAAATGTCTAGGAGAAACTAGCAAGTTTTTCAAAACTGGTCTCCTCCCACCCACAAGAATTATGCATGAGTGAACCCATTTGTTAAAAGCTTCCAGGTGTTATAAATTCAGTAGCTTTTTGTATTCACCCTTAACTAATTCAGAAACTCAACAGATTAAAAGAGAGAGAAAAAGTGCTGATAAAACAGCACAGTAGGAACCAGAAATGTCTTGACAATCACTTAACAGTGTAATTGTTGCCTGCTTCTCTAAGCTTCAGATGAGAATAGCTCCAGGGCTTGCTTGCCATACAGAAATGTCCCTGTAATCTACTGCAGAAAAAACACCCCTACAGAACATTAATAGAAAATACTATCACAAAGCAGTAAAGTAGCAGAAGAAAAATGATAATTACCTTTTGGCTGAATGTTTAAAAGAACTAAGCATTGTTCACTGTAATTTTGTTTTTAGAAGACTGGACCAGGTTGCACCACATAAGCAAAGAGGAAGAAATTCTCCTTAACTTACGTCAACTATGCTATTTACAGTCTGATAGCCTATTCCTTTGCTAATACACTATTGTCACTTTGTCCATTATCCGTACACCCACCTTGGGCCATGTATAAATATGACTGTCATATATTCTCAGTCTTGTATCTGAGGAAGTGGACTTGTTAAAATACACCAGTTAGTCTTTAAGGTGCCACAGCGTCTCCTCTCTCTCTCTCGTTTTTAGTTTTGTTTTCTATCTTGTCTAATATCTTTTAAAACAGAATTCTGAAATCCCCTCCTCCTTCTCCCCCCCCCCCACCAAGAGTTGGGGGAGAAATGTAACTGATGAGTTTAACTAGCCAGCCTGTTTTCAACCTTCTAAAAACAAAATCAACATACAAAGATGCTGGGTATTTTCTGACTAACCAGAAAACTAGCAACAATATTTATGGTTAGCAGGATAACATTTTCAGCTGCCACTGAACTCCAAACATGTCTTCTACTCTACTGTTTCAAGTAAAAAAATCTTTAAAAATGTTCACCGATTTAATCATGGCTAAGAACAATGCTGTTTTATGATAATAAAAGGAGAGGCAGGTTTAGCAAGAGCTGGCAAACCTCTCTATTTTCCATGTGATCTCCGTATCAGAAGAGATAAGTCTCAAGCCTTTTTCCCCCTAGAGGTGCACCGCTGATTAGATCAAATGTAGATCACAGCAACAGAAGTCACAGAGCAAATAAACAGCCCTATTCATTTTGGTAGTGATCAAAATGCAGTATACAAATTTCAGAATTTCATAGGATCTGTCATCAGGATCTCGAGTGTCTCTTCCTTTTCTGAATCCAGCTAAAATCCTTGACATAAAAGAAAAAGAAATCTTGGATGGATGTCATTTTGCTTGCAAGGGAAATTAATTCAAAGTTCTTATACATGTCTCCCTTCAACAATGCTGGGGTTAGGGGCACTGTATCCACGTATAACTCTTATGCCCACCAAAATGCAAATACAAAGCATAAACATTTGATTAACACACACACTCCTCCCCCAACCCGTGCCAGTCTCCTGGCATGCCCCAACACCCTCCCTGGCCACCACATGGAACCGACATGCCAGGAAAAAGGGGTTGGCTGGGCTGCTACCAATGGACTGCCCCATCACCACTAACAGGGGTCTTCTTTTATGTAATTCTTCAGTTTATTGCCTCTATCTTCTCTTTCATTTTATCCAGATTAGATAATATAGCCCCCTCTTGATCTTTCAGCATCCCTAATCTTGATTTTAAAAGGGACGTGGTGGCGCTGCGGGTTAAACCGCAGAAGCCTTTGTGCTGCAAGGTCGGAACACCAGCAGTCGTAAGATCAAATCCACGCGGCGGAGTGAGCTCCCATCGCTTGTCCCAGCTCCTGCCAACCTAGCAGTTCGAAAGCATGCAAATGCGAGTAGATAAATAGGTACCACCATGGTGTGAAGGTAACGGCGTTCCGTGTCTAGTCGCGCTGGCCACGTGACTACGGAAACGGTATTCGGACAAACGCTGGCTCTATGGCTTGGAAACGGGGATGAGCACCGCGCCCTAGAGTTGGACATGACTGGACTAAATGTCAAGGGGAACCTTTACCTTAATCTTGATTTAAATTTTCCTTTGGGTTCTTGGATTTTATGGAAGATATCCTGATTTTTCTTCTTCTTTGTTGTTCTTGTCTAATGGTTTGTACTAATCACTGTAACAGTTCCCTTTGTTTCCTAAATGCCTCTAACATCAGTCACCCACTAAGACTTTTCATTACCTTGTTTCAATTCACAGTTCTTCTGATTCATGGTCAGATGAGTTTAGTAACGCAAATCTGTTCTTCATATAGTCTTTATATTATTCAAGAATATTATATAAATTACATATTGGCTCTATGATTGTCCTGCGCTCAGATGAGCTGGTCCTAAAGGCATGGTCTTACTGGTCTGAAGCACAAAATAAACTCAGCTAGGCAAGCACAAAATTGGGTTTAAGGTAATGTAGAAGAATAGCAAACAGAATCCTACAGAAAATTCTTGTGCAAAGTCCAAGAGCAATCACGAGCCAAACCAGTCCAGTTTTTCAAAAATAATCAGAAGTCAAAGAAGCACGGTCAAGCAGTAAATAAATCATACACAGCAGGTAGCTGGCAGGTTGGCTCAGGAGACATGGCAAGTAGGTGCTGAATCAACAAGAGACAGTGGAGCAGGCATACTGAATCATTGGGGATTCAGTGAATCAATTCCTCCATATGTTATATTGATTCAAAATGGCCTCCTCTAGTTGCAATTTACTATTACAGTACTTGTTGTTTTTTTTAAAAAAATGGAACTTGAAATTTCTTTTCAGATTTCTGGCGTGGGCTATTATTTTGCATCCATTGCATATGTAGGTGCTCCTGAGGCAGATACTGAAATCTTTTTGACAATGCTTCGAACAAAACACTGTAGTTTTTAACCAATCTGCCCTAGAAAAATGAAGCATTATTTATACGCTTTCACTTTCTGCACAGGCTTTTGCTGTGGGGCCTACAAAAATCAACCTATAGGTTGGTATAAGAGAACAGAACAATCCCTGAACATTGCATGTGGAGGCACCCAGACTTTGGCTTCCACATTCTTCATACACCCCTTGTGAGGGAGTAATACTTAGAATATTTGAAGGGGCCTTCAGAGATTCAGGATCAAACTCCAAGTCACTGGAGTGAGCTTGCAGTGTGTGCGCGCATGTGTGTGCGTGCGCACGCATAAGGAGATAGTGATGAAAAAGCACTGATGTCCATCTATTTTTTGGGTAGTAAAGAAGTCCTTTTCTTTGGACATGTCTCTTAGCAAGGAGATGCAACATGCTGTTGCTGCCAGTGCCATACTCCTACTTCTGGCTGCTACTCTTGAAAAGGGGAGAGAATTCTCTTTTTCTCTGTGCACCAGATGTGGTGTCTGCTAGCATTGCTACTATCACTTCTTAGCACTGCCAGTGCCCTCTTCCATACTCACATCACTGGAAAAGTTAGTAACACCACCGGAGTGTTTTAAGCACTGTTAGATACAGCATTATGCGGGGGTGGGTGGGTGTCCTCATAAGAGCAGCAAATATGACAGTATGTGAACAGGAGGAATGTGGGCTAGGAAAGTGTGAGGGCTATACATTTGCCAATCACATGAAGCAGGACTAATGCATGTATAGTCTTAGAAAATTGTTTGCTTGAAACATATTCTGAACAAAAGCTGGTCCCTTGTAAAATGCATCATCTCACTTCTGTGTAATATAAAATATTCTGACAAGGGTTCAATAAAAAGGAAATGTTTCTCTGGAAAGTTATCACAGACCACACAAGCTTTGGAGAATAAACACATTTTTCAAGGCCCATGATACATTCTTGCATCTCACACACTGATTTAACTGAATGTAACCCTAAATTATCCAAAATAAAACATAATTAATCTGTCAAGAATATTTAGGTCAGTAGATTATACAACCAGGCAACACTTGATAAGCAGAGTAGCTATGCCTTCTCAGTACAAAAGAGGAACAAAATAGTGATAAACCTTTTGTGGACTGACTTGAAAATTGAGAAGTCTGTCTCCCTCTCCCTAAGAGGAAGACTTTTTGAGATACACGTGCTTTAAAATTATAGTTATCCACACTGTGCTTCTGCAACAGGATGGACTATTATTCTCTTCCCAGTTCTGCCTTTCTGCATCTGGGTTGGTCCTTCTCTTGGCAATATAGAATACCTGTTGTGTCTGGCTCTGGTAAAGCAGCAGAAGGCTGGTGGCAGGCTCTTTGGCAATCTCAGTTTACCCAAAGGCTTCACAGCTTGTCTCAGCTGATCACTCTTCTAAAACCTACTTGTCCACTTCTCTTCTCTACCTCTGTCTCCTAAACTACGCCTCAGGAGACTCTAGTTAAAATTCTTATTCAGCCATTAACTTTCCTGGGTAACTACCAGGGTCTGCAAAGACTGTGATGGGGGTGGGAGGGAAATGGAAGAAGAAAGAGGGACATTGGTCACATTGAGCTCTGTTAGTTGAATGGTATGCAAGAATGTAATAAAGATTACATTACACAGATTCCCAGTGTGGTGTAGTGGACAGAGGACTCTGGAGAACAGGGTTCAAATCCCCACTTGGCTATGGAAGCTCACTGGGGGGAGTGGAACTGGTGAAACCACTCCTTAAATATCTCTCTTACCTTGACAGGGCTGTTAGGGTTCCTGTAAGTCAGTTCTGACTTGACAGCACAGAACACACACACAGATATGAATGGCATGAAATAATGTGATAAATATAGGAAAAGTAAGACTCCATGAGTTTTTTCAAAGATTATGGGCAGATATTTCCCCCTTTCTTATATACAGTGGTGCCTTGACTTACGAACGCCCTGACCTACGAACGTTTTGACTTACGAACAGCTCCGTTCGCAAAATTTTGCTTTGACTTGCAAACGGCACTTTGACTTACGAACAAAAAAACGCGGGGAAAGCGGGAAATGGACTTTGGACTGCCTGGTACTGTAATTTTAAAATGTAAAAATTGGTTTAAAAGGTGCTTGGTTTGGTTTAAAGCTGCTTGGTTTTAAAGGTGTTCTGTTTAAAAGGTGTTCGTTCCCTCCCTCCCTGCCCTTTTTTTTAACCTAAATCATCTTAGGTAAAAAAATAATAATTCTCCCCCTAGTGGTAGAGGACGGATTAACCGGTTTTGCATTAGTTCCTATGGGAACTAATGCTTTGACTTACAAACGGCGCCTCGACATAAGAACAAAAAACAGCCGGAACGGATTAATTGGTTTTCAATGCATTCCTATGGGAAGTGCTGATTTGACTTACGAACATTTTGACTTACGAACATCTTCTGGGATGGATTAAGTTCGTAAGTCAAGGCACCACTGTATATACATTTATATATAAAAACAGAATATATGTATGAATAGTCGAAGAAAATTGTTTGATTGAAACATATTCTGAACAAAAGCTGGTCCTTGTAAAAGGCATCATCTCACTTCTGTGTAATATAAAATATTCTGACAAGGGTATTCTGTTATATATATTCTGTTTTTAGATAAGACTTTCCCTATTTCACATACAGGATTACAGGTACTTTAGCCATCTTATTACATTCTTCTTTGACCAGTCAATTTAATTGTATGAGTGAAGCACAAGTTTGCTCTCTAAACTAGTATGTATCAGCAAAAAAAGTGATGCTTAATAATTATCAATTTTACCTTGTTGAAGTAATTTATTTATTTATTTATTAGATTTATATACCGCCCATTGCTTTCACATTCCACGAATATGTTTCATTCAAACTACAATTCATTTCAGTTGTGGTTCAATGCTGTTTTAGTGAAGCCCACAAATTAAATAAACTATGGGTGGTGCTTGAAGAAAACAATCACTTTGCTGCATAAGACTATATGGACAATGTAATGGTACAGATGACATAGGCAAAAGTTTATATACATTTTAAACAAGTAAAAAACACACACATCACCACATTTCCATAGACATACAGGGAATACTGCTGATTCTCTGCCCACCTGTAGTCCCCCATCCTGCCTTGCATGATACTCTGGAAAGCCCTTCATCCTAGAGAGAGAATGTTGGGGCTTTTGGCCAAGAGAGGCATGCAGTGGTGATTTTCCAATGAAAACCTCACACTGAAATAGCTTTCTTAGTCTTAAAAGTACCACAACACCTTTGTTTTTGTTTTTCCAATCAATGCAGTTTTACACACACAAGTGGCAATCTCCGAAACAAAGGCGATAGATATTAATCTGATATACGTCCAATAAATAAATAATAAGACACTTACTGAAAATTATTGCTAAAGAAATCTGAAGTGAAAAGTTGTATTAAAATTTCTTCTTGTTGCTAAAAAGTACTGGTCCTTGTCTAGAGCTTTATTAGGGCAAAGTTTTGAAATGATCTGCAAACAAAAATAACCAACCCAAGCAATAATGCCACCTGTAACAGACAGTAGTTTTTTTAAAATTATTTGATTCATATACCACTCAATTTAGTGGAAACCCACTACTATGGGTAGTAAACACAAAGGAAATTAAGCCCACAACAGCATTATCACCCACCTCCCACAACAGTATGAAATAAAAGAATAATATAAACAACAGCAAACAGCAACAAAATCATATAGCGACATCAAGTTCCAAAATAAACATTGTAAATTCCCATCTCAGAGTAAGTATATTTCTGAAGGCCTTTTTTTCAGGATACATAAACATTTTCTTAAAAGCAATACTACTTTTGCTATAAAAATACACTTTCCCCTTTCTGCTAGCATATTAGCTATGATGAATGCTTGCTGGAATGCAGAAATGCAACTGTCATTGGCACTGACTGGAACGTGCCAGTGTATCACTAGTGTTGAGTGACGATTCCTCACCAAAGCATATGGCATTTAATAACATTCTGTATCCTATATTCTGAATTCTGTATACATTTTTTAAAAAATCTTTTACATTTTTTCAAAATTGTTTTAAAAATATCAATAAACATTTAATTGTTTTTTGGTATAGTTTTCTAATGACATCTTAAAATCTATGATTGTTGTATAGTTTTAATTGTTGTGAGCCATCTTGAGGCCCCTTGGGAAGAAAGGCTGCATATAAATATCATAAATAATTTGGTTTTTTTGGATCTGCCTGCATCTCCACTACACCATTCAAATACACATTTAAATATTTAGCATTTATTACACAAAATATCTAGCTCTGGTTTGAAATCCAGACCATGTTAAAAGCTCCCCGGAAGGGATACAACATCAGGAAATCTTTCTGATATATTCAGTACTTTTATTTAGGATATGAGTAAATACTAGAAGAGAAAGCCTCTTGACGTGATACATTTTTTATATGAGCTATTTAAAAAATTCTTACCACACAGACAAAAAGGTTTCTTTGGAGCGATGTAGATCTGCTTTTTCCAATTAATTTCTAGGCCCAACAGCTTCACCCTATAGAACAGTGCAAGGCTTGGGACTTCAGTATCTGACCAATCCTCCTCCTATATATACCTAACAGTGTGTTAAAGTCATCTATAGAGACCCTCCATTGAGCATTCACACAATTTGACGTTTGGAAGGTGGCTTTATGAGTGAGAGCTTTTAAAAAATGATGACTCCTGGGTATGGAATTCTCTATTTAAGGAAGCTCATCTGCCACTTACAGTGATATCCACCCAATATCAGTGGTTGTTTTTCTAGGCCTTTAAATATCTTGTTACTTTGGACTCTGTGGCATTGCTGGGAGTTTAAGCTCATGTACCTCTGAAGGCTTTTAACTGTCATGATTCAGACTGTATTTTACTGTGTTACAGGTGTATTGAGGTCTTCATGCTGGTTTTTATTTTAAGGATTTACTGTTGAATTTTAAAAATTGTGCTATTGTCATGCTTTTAAATGATTCTGTACAATGGTTATGCAATTTTTGTATGCCTAGTTTCATATGTCTGAAAAATATAATTAAAAATGAGAAAAATTGATGACAATATCTTACAAGAGTCAATAACCCCCATATAAGGTAGTAGGAGAGGCAGCCATTTCCTCTTCATGTGTCAGGATCTGGGTGGCAGCAGGGCTTCCCCTGCACCACCATCCTGGCAGCTGCAGGACTGGGGCCAGCTTGGTTCCAGGAAGCACCAGTGCACCACAGCACATCCAAAGACCTATGATGCTGAGGCAGCTTCTGGGAGGAAGAGTCATTCCTTAAGTAGGCCTTCCCTCAGGTGGACCTCATGAGAGCCCCAGCAGCTGCTGCCCTGGCAGGACCTGATTCTGCCAATGCTGGCTCTTCCTGGGACCAAGCTGACCCCGATCCTGCAGCTGCCAGGGCAGTGGTTCAGGGGAAGCCCTGCCGCCACCCAGATCCTGACATAATGTAGGGAAAGGGACTTCACAGTTTTGTGGGAGAAGTTTTGGAAAGGGACATCAAATAAATGAAGGTAATTTGTCATAGTTAACATCGCTGAGAACAAATTCATAAAATATTTGTACAATAAGTATAAAAGCCAGCATGTACTTGCTTGTGTGGGAGAAACTTCCAAATTATAAACAGTTTATATTATTTCATTATTATACATACAGTGGTGGTCACCTTCACCTTTGCATATATTTAAATACTTCTTCTTGAGAAACAGTTCTTTTACGAAGGTGAAATAAATGAGTCTTCTGTTAACAGTGTCTGACACCATGTATTAAAAAGACAATAAAAGGTATAATCTACCTAGGGTAGGTAGTAACATACCTCTTAAATAGCATGTACTTCATAACTTCAAAATTCATTACACATTCTCCAAGACAAAGGCTTCTAACAAATGTATTAAGAGACAGCTGGTGGCATTTAATAGAAATTAATGTACAAAGAGTTCTTGATATAAAGAACAGGTTTTTGTAAAGTAATAGAACTTTTCACTATAGCATCTGGAAGCACTTTGCCAACAGTTATAGTTAGAATTCATTTTTAAATCCAGGTAAAATGTAATATAACAACTAAAAAGGGGAAGAAATTAGAAGCAGAGATGTTACTACTTCTAATTTAATTATTTAAGTGAAGTAATACCATGAAAGTCATAAAAATATCAAATACCATATTTGTCATATGCACAAGACTCAGATCACTGCAGTCCCTTACTTGAGCATAAGAAACATAATGTTTTCTACTGATGGAAGCAAGCAAAAGGGGTCCTTCCCAAATCCCAACCAATCCTAGGCACCTCTTTCCCAATTTTTCCCAGAACATTATAAGGTTAGAACAGTACAGAAGAAGCAGATCCTCTATTTGCCCACTTTGCCCTGCTGGTAGTCTTCTTCCTACTCTGGTAATTTCAGGATACACAAATCTGGAAAGTGAGGGAAGGACCTTGTTCACACAGAATGCTAAGCTACAGTGAAGGAGACTCACCAAGCTTCGGTCTTCTGCCCTCATCCCTTTCCTTCTACACTTTCAGTGGCACTGCTTCTATTAATTATTTGATCAGGCTGGAGAAGGGGGTTAGCGTATGAACCTAAGGCTTGTCTAGGTAGTAATAAATTGTAGTGTGACTCATAGCTTCTTGGTTTCCAAGTTACGCTGAAGAGAACAAAGCGGTGTCATCCCGGGCAGCCCACAGAGCAGTAGTACTCTAGGACAGGAAATACATTTCCCAAGCAAAAAATTAAATATTAAAACCATTTTAAATATTGTTTGTTATAATACTGTAAGCTGCCTTGGGTCCTCATGAGGGGGAAGACAGAGTATAAACATTTTAAATAAATAAATAAATAAAAATAGAGAAAGGTGAAGGATCTAGGATATGCAGCACAAGAGACTTTCTCAGGCATCTCTTTAAAGCATTTCTATAGTAAGCTAAAAAAAATAATAATTAAACATTCCCATGATTAAAATACTGGAGAAACACATCTATGGTAATACCTATCTATATAACAACAAATATTACCTCACGTTGATTTAGAAGTTTTTCTAAATCTGCTGCCATTTGATTCTTGATGCGCAGCAAATCTGTCTTTTCCTTCTTTAAAAGACTATTAGAAAAAAGGGACTGCATTAGGAAATACAGTAATAAAAATAGAAGATTTCTTCTAATCGTGTTCTAGTTGCAACATGCATTTTTTAAAAATACATTGCTTGCAACTGTGAACATACATTGAAGCAACAACACAAAAAACCTCTATCCTAGTGTATGTTACATAAAAACATAAACTGTATGTTTATACTGTTTTGAAAAGGGAAATGCAAGCACTCTATTTAGGCTGTGACCTATGGAACAGTTTAAACTAATATTCAAACCACCATAGGCATGACTAGCCACATTTATACTCTCATTTCTTTCTCACCCACCCCCAAACACAAAGTGAGGTTGGGAGTTCAACAGGAAGTGAACACAACCTTCCATTTCAGACAGGCAGGAGAGATCAGACTGGGAATAGCCTGAGTTTCACATAATGCAGTGCTTCATCTGCCCTGATAGAACCTTTTTACTGACTCCAGATGTTACAGATTTCAACTTCAACTTCCAAAATACCTGACTATTAGAGACAATAGCTAAGGCGTCTAACAGTTGAAAGCCCAAACATTTGGAATATGAAAAGTTGAGAACCACGGCTACAGAAGAGACAAATAGCAAAGAGGCAGCTGATACTTGAAGGAGCTAGCACTTTCGCCTGCTTGATACACCAATACTTTTTGAAGATAGGTTCCACTGCCAAATATGATCCGCAAACTTTCTGCTGCTGTCTAACAAGCTACTGCAGGAGGAAGAGGGGGGGAAGCAGTCTTAATATACAGCTACATTGCTGTAACATAAAGATTAGCTAATAGGTGTAACTCCCAAGAATTGAAGCAGGAAAGGGTTGTTTGAAACCTACAGTATATTTGTCAGATTACATTTTAGTTTTGGAAAAGTCTACTGAGACATATATATAGCATAGTCTCTGGTTCACTCTAGTGGCAAGGTCTGGTAATACACCTTGGAAACCTGTATTTCTGGTTTTTTTAACTTAATATTTTCAGGCAGCAAATAACTGAAACTGTGGGTACTGATCCCATGGATACGGTGGTCATACTGTATATAAGATTTTAGAGGCATGAAAAGTCATTGCTTTCACTGACGACAAAACAGAGAAAAGATACGTTGTAGAAAAGAGAATGTATAAATTGTTGCATGCATCACAAACATCAGAGAACGCAAATTAATTCACTTGGTACCAAGGCATTACATCCTAAGTAAGAGATAATTTATGTGTTCTTTCTTTCTTGAATATGATGTGATGTATCAAGACTTGAGAAACATAGCTTACTGCTCAGAAACATTAAAACATTTTCAATAAGTTGCTAATACTGCAAGACGTCAGTGCGAGAACCTGTTGTGAGACACTGTGTGTATGTAAGGGAAACTGCTTAATTGGCTCTCTATCAGATGGCTGGGTGTGTGATCTCCATATGCCTGAGCATACAGCAGCCACCCAGAATGAACACCTGTTAAACAATTTTGGTTTTACATTGTGCAACCAAACATGATTCTAGGCAGTGCAAGTAACTCATGCCCTTTGAATCTCAAGAAGATACAGAAGGAGTCTTGTATGACATGTAATTAAGATGACAATACAACTTTAAGTGTCTATGCTGATGGCCACTTTGAAACAGTTATTTAATGGAGGATAGCAACATTTTATAAAAACTGCTTGCTCAATGGGAAAAGTAACATTGTTTGTACAATTAATGGGGTGCAACCAGCTAATGTAGCACACTGTAGAGAAAACAAATAATGCAATAGTTTTCATTATGCTGGCAACCAATAAAATCTTCAGCTAAACTCTGAGTTGCAGACAAAGCTTGCTTACAATATGACCTGCCAGTAAAATGGAAGTTAACAGACCTTTAAGAAAAACAAGATTCCAGGATCCAACTAAAATTATCTACATCAGCGTTTTGAATGCTTACCTAATATCCTTTTCAAGTTGTGCAGTATGTTCTTTCTGTAAATGTATCTGAGAATCTCTCTGTTGTACAGACTCAATGAGGTATCTATATGGTTGTTGCACTTGGTTCAACAAAGAATTAACCCTGTCCCGCTGGGAGAAAGGAAAGAATATGTGATTTTGTTCATTTCAGAAAAAATAACGTTATGTTTTTTTTTAATTTTAAAAAATAATCTTGTAAAACACACTTAAAGAGTATAGTAAAAACTATGGTAGGTCAGAGTCAAAGGCATATTAAATGCTTAATTTCAATTGACTTCCAATGAACCATAACAGTAGCCATTTTTAATCTTTTAAGTACCTATTTATTTATTATAAATACCTATCTATTTTACCTATTTTATAACATACATAGGGCTTTAAAAGTTATCGCTATTTTGCTCTCATTTCACCCACTAATACTATTTTGCTATCAGTCTACTAAGATTTCTTGGGGCATTATAAAATGTAAAATACAGCAATAACGGTGTTTTATCTGCTGCTTTTCCCTGCTGTATTTCCTAACGAACTAACCAGAGCCACTTTACAAGCCCCATTGTTGATTGGAGATACTCATTACTAAGGCGGGAATTTCTAGGACCTAAAAATGTCAGAAATATGTAAGCATTTATGACCTTAAAATTGTTTAAATATGACCAATTAAACAAAAAATATGACTTTACAATTTTTATGAAATTAGCACCCAAATATTAAGATCTGTGCTTATACACACACATAAAAATTAAAAGGTTTATTCTTCTTCACTTCCATTGCAGAAGTGCTAGTACTGAAGGAATCAAGTGAACATATCTGGACTAGTTTTCGTCAACACAGAACTGCACTGAATGATCACATGAATCTTGAGATTATCAAACTCTGAACTCCTTCTGTTGTCCATCAGTATGTTCTTGTATCTGGAGAAACTCTGTTTGACATCACAGGAAGTTACAGGAACAAATTTGAAAAAAGTCAACTCATATGAAGAAAATTCTGGCTCGAAGTCATCAAATTTTGCTTCAAGTCCATTTAGAATGTTACTTATTTTGCGAAGTGTTGAACAACCCAGAATAATTGCAGCATTCTTTTCAGTTTATCACTATTTTGTTCATCCACTTTCTCTTTTGCTCTCTTTAAATCACCCTCAGTCATTCCACAATTTTCAGTCCATCACTAAGTTCCATTCCTACAGTTTCAAGGTGGTGACTGCTCTTGATAATCCACTGAAGTTAGATTTCATATAGAGTATGTCAAGTTTCCAGCCAAGGTTTCAGAAAAGGAATCTTGCACAATGTTGATGGAGGAAGATTCAGAACAGTCAAATTCTTTAACTATCCACTGCAAGGAATCATAATTTGTGAAATAATACAAAGCTGCATCCAGCCAAGTTCCCCAATTCATCATGACAGATTGGAGAGGGACAGCCAAAGTAGGAGCCATTTCTTAGAATGTCTGTATTCGAAGTGGAGCTTTCATAAACATTTTTCCCATTTGAAATTATCTTATGTACATCAGGATAGTTGTTTTGAGTCGCTTCAGCCATTCTGTATAAACCATGTGCAAGGCATATGATATGAAATATGGTAGTGAAATAGTGGAATTGTTTACTTTTTGTAGAGTTCCACATGTTAGAAAAAATACTTCACCAGGCTTGTCATATTTCAGAGTGCCAATAATAATATTAGCTACGTATCTTACATCACTTGTTTAATCTATCGAAGCCTGCATCTTATTGTAGCAAATGTTATTTTTTCTAACACATCTTCATAGCAGGCAGAGATCTAAGTTTTCATGACAAGAAGCTCTCTCGAAAAAAAGGCCTGTTCTCAGCAAAGGTAAATCTTGCTAAACAACTCTTATGTTTTGTCGCTGAATACTAAAATGCTTTTGGGCTAACACCTTAACTTGACACAATTTGCAAAACAATCACCATCACTACTATTCCCCAAACATGAACAAAATGCCGTAATTTTACACTCACCAAACTTTTACTTTTTTAGGCATCTTGAAATAGTAGGGAGGGTTGCCAACAACCAAAATATGACCAAAATATAACGTTTATTAAGCAGAAATGTGACACAACACTTTAAAAAGGCCAAAATATGACTTTTTGGGCAAAATAAAAACCATGTAATTCTCACCAGATTACTCATAAACATGTTTTAATTTAATGTGTTCTTGAAGACTTTCACGGCCGGGATCCAATGGTTGTTGTGGGTTTTTTGGGCTGTTTGGCCGTGTTCTGGAGGTTTTTCTTCCTAACATTTTGCCAGTCTCTGTGGCCAGCATCTTTAGAGGACAGGAGCTAGAGTTCTGTCTGTGTTCTGGTGTAGTGTGTGGAATTGTTGAGTATTTTTAGCTGTGGGATCAGCTTTTTGTCCTTTTCAGGAGATTGGGTGATTATGGTGATCAGGGTGTTTTTTGTTATGGGTGTTTTGTTGTGATAATAAGGGGGGAGATGATCTGTCACTGTGATTGATGGGTGTTGTTGGCTAGTCTTTTGTGTGCAGTGATCACCAGTCCTTGTGGCTGGGTAGAGTTCACTGACCTTTTTGCAGGCTGTATTTTTCAGTGCTGGGAGCCAGGCTTTGTTGATTTTTAGACTTTCTTCTTCTTTGTTGAAGCTGTACTGGTGTTTGTGGATTTCAATGGCTTCCCTATGTCGTCTAACATAATGATTGCTGGTGTTGTCCAGTACTTGTTTTGAAATAGAATTTCATGTCCAGCTTGTTTCAGGGCATGTTTAGCTACTGCCGATTTTTCCGGTTGTTTTAGTCTGCAGTGTCTTTCATGTTCTTTGATTCTGGTCTGGATGCTATGGTACGTTTTGTGGTCCCAATATATACGTATATATTGGGACCACAAAACGTAGCATCCAGACCATGTTTTAACTTACTTATAAATTCAAATATAGGTTGCAGAAAAAATGACATGTCACAGAAATCCTTACCCTACTCATTACCATATTGTTCCTGCTTGTTATCTATAGCCTGGGATTAATTTAGCCATCAATTATTATCATTGTTTATAGAACAGTGCTTCCTGGGAGCAGGGCTGAGTATCAACAGGGTCTTAAAGGTCATTTCCAAGTGTGAAATTCCGCACTATCAACAACTTGTGCCCAGGAAACAAATAGTCTCTCTGTTTTGGGGCAATGCATAAATGTATAAATATTTGCCATTTAGTCCCACTTTTGCGTCTGAGGAAGTGGCTTTTTCCATGAAAGCTCACATTAAAATATAGCGGTTAGTCTTTAAGATGCCACTATGTTCTTGCCTTCTTTATTTTTTTATTTTTTTTCTGTTGTATTTATTATTGTGTGAGCTTTTGTGGATACAATCCACCTCCAAGAAAGTGTGAATTGTATCCATTAATGATCACACTACAATAAATTTGTTCATGGCAGGCAGAAAGTCTGCTAACACTCCACAAACCATATATGTCACAAAATGGAAAATCTTGGAGTTTCAGCATCACATATTTACACAAGCTTCAAACTGATCTATCTATCTATCTATCTATCTATCTATCTATCTATCTATCTATCTATCTATCTATCTATCTATCTATCTATCTATCTATCTATCTATCTATCTATCTATCTATTAATGGTAGCAAACTGTATTTACTAGTCTTTTCTGTTATATCTATGTACAGTGTGTTTGTCTATATGCAAAAAAGCAGTCTTCAATACTCTATCACACTTCATGCCCTTGTTTTCAACCTCTATAGACTCACATGCACAATCAACAACTGAAATATTTTATACCTGAAATACTTGTGCCACACCTATAAGACTGACTAGTTTTCATTTTTCATACATTTTTTTGTGTCCAAGCACACTTCTTCAGATGAATGGAGTGGTCTAGGCCATTCATTTGAAGAGGTGTGCTTAGACATAAAAAAAGCTTATGGACAATAAAAACTAGTTAGTCTTATAGGTGTGACATAACTATTTCCAGTAAAACTTGTTACAACAAACTAACATGGGCTATCTACTACATTACTTTTTCAACTGAAACATGTGATTTTAAAATTTTTGCTGCATCATATTTTCACCTTCTCTTTAGCATGACTTACATGCACAAAACACAGAAACATATAGTTATTATGTAAAGTTATTCCTAAATCACTGACAGGGGAGATACCATGATCATGAAACAACATTTCAAAAAACTGAATATAGAGGCAATACAACCAGTAACCCCCCCCCCCCGAAATGTTCATCTTCTTTTATCACTGATAAACAGAAATTAATTTTATATGATAAAAATTGCAAAAGTGACTACAGACTAGGAAAGGGAGGAGTTATAGGTGTGCATGCATCAGTGAATAAAGAATGTGAAACCAACTGAATAAAAGCAGTGGTATTACATGAGAAAATAAAATACCTCAAATTAAAAAAAGAAAAGAAAATACCTTAAGAACATTGAACCAGTTTTGCTAGTTCTTCCCGTGTTCAGAAAACAGAGACGTATCTGTCTAGTCTGCATTTTTGTTTAGTCTGTAAAGTAATCTGGTTTTTCATCTCTGCTTTAAAATAACAAAAATTGCTCAGAAAAGGCTTAACATATATGTATTTTCCTCAATCGCTCAAACAAATACTGCTTGAAAATTTCTGTCCACTACATACAGAGTGTATGTGTCTATGTTTGTTGGAAGTTGTATACCTCTTGTGAAATCTGGGTAACTTGTTCCTTTTGATGCTCCAGATCTTTTGCAAGCAATGTATTTTGCTTTTCTAGCTGTAGTAGCCTTCTTGCCAAATGAACACTGTGCCAAAAGAGAAAAGGACATCTCAAACTGAATGTCTTCCAAAATATGACGAACGAACCCACAGAGAACCTATCCTTACTTTTCATTAGCACAAGTAATACATATGATAAAATATCATTTACAAATGTATTTCATTAATCCCAGGCTACAGACACTTCAGTTTATCTCTCTAGTTCACAATTTGTGCTAAAACATGAGAACACAATTGCCACTTGACTAGGCGAGGAAGCATTTTTGAAATACATGGCTTACTCTCAACTTAAGCAATGTGCAAATGAATATGCTAAAAAACAAACAATTTATCTATATTTTGGTGGACATATTTTCAAGACTGCTGAAAAGTGGATTAGAAACATCTGAGTGGAAAAGAACCATCATTTGTGTAGGGGCTGAACTGGATTATTTCCCAGCTCTACAGTCCAATACCCAGAGCCCACACATGCAGCTTTAAGTGAGTTAGAACAACAATACTAAATACTCCCCCTTCTTTCCCATAACACAGACATATCACTTTGCTTACAGCAGCAACGGTCTCTATCTGTTACATTTTAGATAATTATCTGAAAGCATCCACAGACCACAAAATTACCTTTAGGCAATCATTACAGAAAAGTATCTCTCCTACTTACACTTATCTAAGCTATACTAAATTATAAAATCACTGAAGTAAACATATGAAGTAATTTATTTTTACAACAGAAAAAAAATGAAACAGAATACTGAACAATACAATTTTTTTGGTGTATTCTGGCAAGAATTATGGGCTCTTGACAATGCCATTTGACCAAACCATTGTCAAATAAACAAATACATGTACCATAGAAGATAATATTTTCTGTGTTCAGAAAGAACGAGTAATTATCCTCTTGCTTAAACACTAGTAGTCTAATTATTCCTTTTCACACACATATCATTTTAGGGGTTCAGTTTCATTATTTTTCTGTTGGGTGCTTTCCTGCACTATAATAATACTGTACCTCATAATCTATTTGGGACACAAGACAGACACAAACGTCCTTGCTTAAGTCTTGCTTTACTTCATTTGGATTGCTCCGACTTAGCTTATTACAATGGTTCCAATATAAGAACAGCACACTGTGCATGAAGTGGTTGTTCTCTTCTGAACAGGAGAATATCAAGTACAATTAATGGAGAACTATTGCCTCTATCTTCTTCGGCATCCCTCTTCTGTATGCCATTGCCTTTTGGGATATGATTGATGGTAACATAGAGGAAAGTTTTTCAGGGAGCAGAACTTCACATGTAGAATTCTTTGTCACAACTAGATATGGTATATTTGTATTTGTCTCCCAAGGGAGATGAATACAAATATCACCAGCACAGGTGGCTGGGCCAACTGGACCCTCCCCCCAGAACTGGGCCGTCCACTTACTGCTTGCAGCACAGAACATGCAGCCATTGTTGTTTGCGCCACGCCAATTGCAGAAGTAGCCTGGCTGGGGCTTCCCTGCCTCCCTGCGTAGTAAGTTGCCAACTAGAGCTGACATACTGAATCAGTGGAACTTAAAAGATTTGACTCACAAAATCTCAACTAATTCAAAATCCCTGCATGCTTTAGTTGTGTCCAACTATGCTAAGCAACAGCATTTTAGACAATGATTGTTACCTTTGGCTCTCTGTATTGCATGGGGCACATCTGGATAATGGGGCTTAGGGGAAGAGCAGAAATTCCATACATTATACCAGTGGAAGACTGAACTTACCCAATATCTGTAATGATAACTCTGTAGCAGTAACAAACACATATCATAGAATCATGGAGTTGGAAGGGGCCTATAAGGCCATGAAGTCCAACCCCCTTCTCAATGCAGGAATCAAAATCAAAGTACATCTGACAGATGGCTGTCTAATTTTCTCTTGAATGTCTCCAGTGTTGGAATGCTCACTACTTCCCAAGTTAATTGGTTCCATTGTCATACTGCTCTAAGAGTTAGGACGTTTTTCCTCATATTCAACCAAAAAACTGGCTTCCTGTAACTTGAGCCCATTATTATGTGTCTCAGATAATTGATAACAGATTCTGGCCCTCCTTTGTATGAGAATCTTCCATGTATTTGAAAAGTGCTATCATATCTCCCTTCAGTCTTCTTTTCTCAAGGCTAAACATGCCCAATTCTTTCCTCCACATTTTACAGTATTTCTGCTGTAAACTCCATATGCTGCAAATGTCGGAAATGTGCATGTTGTTTTAAATTTAAATTGGTATTATGACAATATAAGCAGTATGCATATGAAAACTATTCCGTTTTTTAAACGTTTTTCATGCTGATTCAGATGTTTTAAGTCTATTTAAAAAGCAAACTGGTAAAAAGAATCATCTTGTTTGTATCTTGCTTTTTTAGTTGAAGGTTAACAAAAATGGATAGCCAGGAAGTCCTCTCTGCTGTTTTCAAACCAAATTTGACTAAAATGAACACTTTATATGCTGAAGTTCAGTCAAGCAGAGGTAAATGGTTTTCTGTTTCAAACAAGCAGGCCTCTTGGAATGTGTACAATACTTCAGTGTGTCTAGGGAACAGAGAGTTTATAGCAGTCATTACCTCTTTGGAAAATGTTTACTTGTACTTAGTGTAAAAAGGTACACTACATGTAAGTAATGTGCATTTATTGCAGTATGACCTGAAACTGAAGTGTTTTGTGAAGCCTTGGGGGGGGGGGGACCCAGACAATCAGTCAAATACAAGCTGAAGGTTGCTACTGATTTCATTTTCTATAGACAATTACAGCTTTCAAAAGATTGAGAAATGCTGACTTACAACAGCACCACAGCATTTTCAGCAGTGATTTATACAAATGAAAATGCCACATATTTAGTCAAATGTATCAGCTGAGTATACTGGATACATGCTTTTTTCAAGTTGAACTGACCACAGTGACAAACATATTAAACTTCAACACAGTAAGTTCTGCTATTGTTCAGGAACCTAATTTTTTTTAAAAAACAACAACAGATTTTTGTTTATTTTATGCTAAATTAGAGATGACAAGATTACACTGTCAATGGAATTATATCCTATCACATAATTTGATGAGAGGTATGTGGTGGGGAGGGAGTTGTTGGCCATTTTTGCAGTGTTTTTGTCAGTGTAAAAAAAGAAAAACAAGAAAATTTCCAAACCTTAAAATCAGAGCTCATGCATGTGCGTGCACACACACACACTCAAGTTAACAAAACACTGAAAAAGGTAAACAATGATGGGATTTGAAATTATAATGCAAGAAAAGGTATAACATTGCTGGTAACATCTTCATTTGTTTTTCAAGGGAATATCCCATGGACAAAGGTGCCACTCTACATTAGACTTGAATGGGACAGAAAAGTCAGTTGTCCATCCTCCTGAAAGCTTTTTAGCTGACTGCAACAGGGAAAAGCCACAAGAGTTGGGTGAGGGTTAGACATAATGAGAAATGCAGTAGTTCTCTAACTTGTGTTCCCAGTTGCAAGTGGTGAAGGCTTCTGGGAATTGCAGTCCAAGGAAATCTGGGGATCCCAGTTTGAGAACCACTGACCTACAGGATACCCTCTTGCGCTCACTACTTTTCAGAAAATGACAGTATGCAATGGAAAATTCCAGCAGCTGATTTCTTTTTTCATCAGTTAACCATTGCTCACCAAAACACAAAGCAATTGTCAGGACTGTTTTTTTGACAAGTGTGAACTGTAGTGAATAGAGATGGCAGTTTGTAACGGTTTGTTCTTTGGGTGCACAAGCATTCCATAGGTGCCCTGGCTTCTCTCCCCCGTGTCCTTCAGTGGGTGCCCACTCAGAGGCAATGTCCAGAACTTCCTTGCCCTGCCTGCTCCGAGTGGGTGTGTTAGGATCTGGGTGGCAGCAGGGCTTCCCCTGCATCACTGCCCAGGCAGCTGCAGGATTGGGGCCAGCTTGGTCCCAGGAAGAGCCCAGTGTTTGCACGTTCAAACCCTGCCAGGGCAGCAGCTGCCAGGGCTCTCATGAGGTCCACCTGGGAGTCCTCAGGGAAGGCCTGTTTAAAGAAGGACTCTCCCTCCCAGAAGCTTGCTTTAGCAACGTAAGTCTTTGGTTGTGCTGTAGTGTTCTTGCTCCTGTGCTCCAGAGTTCCTGCTCTGATGTCCTGTATTCCTGATCCTGCATTCCTGCTCTGGCTCAGTGCTCCCACTGCCATGGCTTGGTTCCAGTCCCAGTGCTCTGGTTTCCACTCCTGTTCTCCTATCCTGGCTAGTTGGTCCGTGTGTGAGTTTGGCACGCTGTGCTGTTGGCTGGGCCCTGGTGCCCTTGTCCCTGCTATTGAAGACAACTGTGCACAACCTGGACCCTGACAGGGTGCCTGCTGGAGGAGGCCATCATGGGGATGTATAATCTCTGGGCTTAAAAGGAAGGTACCTCCAAATGCCAGATGCAGGGGAGTGGTATTAGGAGACAGGTATGTAGTTGTCTCGTGTGCTCCCAGAGGCATCTGGTGTGGCCACAGGAAGCTGGACTAGATGGGCCCTTGGCCTAATCCAGCAGGGTTCTTCTTATGTTCTTTTTCTTCGAGGTAAAGATTTCCCCTTTCCTTTTCTGTTCAGTCCGTACTGACAGTCACTTCTGACAGTTACTTTTGGTGTCTTCAAGAAAGCAGGATGTTCCACCATGCTTCTAAGCATGATATTTTATTACTAGTATGTGTAGTGTACTTTGCAGTTCTAGCTATGGTTGCAAACTGGTTTATAGTTTATCATCTAAAATTCTGAATAGTACACACTGTAGCGTTCTCCTTTAAATGTGGTCATGGCTCAGGTTTAGTTAGAGTGAGTCATGCATATTTATGTTGCTGAGAGGCGGAGCCAAGAGGCAGAGTATAAGAGGCAGAGCCTGAGGGGGAGAAGATCAGATCAGAGTTTTGGAAGGAGTTTGATTAGAGAGTTCAGAGATTTATGTGATTGTGATTAGACTGATGAAAATATAGTAGGAGATCTGAGAAGTGATAGACCAGTGACTGGAAGGGAGACGGAATAGAACTGAATATTAAAATACTGAAACAAATAAGCAAATAAACTAAAGATCTTTCTATTTCATTAAAGAGTGGACCTGATTCTTTCTAAAGGAGTTATGGGGATCTAGGGATCTCCTGGTGGCAGCAGTGGAAGAAAGGAAAGCGTTTAGTTTTGCCCTGGTGTGCTCTGAGGTCTGAGTCTGGGTGGACAGACCAAGGCACGAGTGGGTCCAACGCCACATAGGTTCCAGAGGTGTGGGATCCAAAAGGGTCAAATCGCGACATTGGTGTCCAGCGGCGGGAAACGAAGTAATCCAGTGAAGCCTATTGAAATAATCCAGTGAAGCCTATTGAAATAATCCAGTGAAGCCTTTATAAAAGAGTTTATTGAGTCAAGGGTACCTTTTAGACAGGATCTGTGGCAATGAGGTTTGGTTCCTGCTAGAGCTTTTGGGAAAAGCTTAGTAGCGGGGCCTCAGAACCCAGATCAGGGGGGTCTAAGATAGGGAACAACTCTGTGAGGAAATTTCTGAGTTTTACCTCAGGATCTGAGGATCAGAGGGCTTGCTGTGAAATCCCAGGCTCTGAGATAGGAGAGCGCTGTGGATAAGGCAGAAGCCAGGTCATAGCAGATCTGAGGGAGAGAACCTAAGGAAAAGGCTTGAATTCTCTGAGAGGGAATTTCTGAGTTTACCTCAGGATCTGAGGATCAGAGGGCTTACTGTAAAATCCCAGGCTCTGAGATAGGAGAGCGCTGTGGATAAGGCAGAAGCCAGGTCATAGCAGATCTGAGGGAAAGTACTAAAAGAAAAGGCTTGAAATAAATTTATATCAGTAACTGGAAGTAAAATAAGAAAAAACAGGTCCTTTTAAAATTTTGTGAACGCTGCTCTAATCACCCAGAAAGAAAAGATGCCTCACAAACGCGCCACAAGGGGGAGTCCTGAGTCTGAAGAGTTACCCCAGGAATTGGAGGGAGAACAAAAGGAAATAGGCGTTGAGGTTACCTCAGAGGGACATAAGGAATTAAGCCCTCAAGAATTTGAGAGATGGAAACTGGAACGGGAATTTAAATTTAAGGAACTACAGCTCAGAGCTGAGCAGGAGGCCAGACAATTTGAGCAGGAAGAGAGAAGAAGGGAACTGGAAAGCAAAGAAAGAGCTGAGCAGGAGGCCAGACAATTTGAGCAGGAAGAGAGAAGAAGGGAACTGGAAAGCAAAGAAAGAGCTGAGAAGGAGGCCAGACAATTTGAGCAGGAAGAGAGAAGAAGGGAACTGGAAAGCAAAGAAAGAGCTGAGAAGGAGGCCAGACAATTTGAACAGGAAGAGAGAAAAAGGGAAATGGATTTTCAACTACAGATGAGACAATTAGAGATTTCTGCTCTAAACAATAATCTTAATAATAACAACAGTGGGGGAGGTGGAATCCTGTCAAAGATAGATTTGAAGAAGTTTCCCCAGTACAAAAGAGGGGACTGTCCTGAATCCTTCCTCATTGCTTTTGAACGCACCTGCAATGACTTTGAAATCAGAAATGAGGATAGAATGATGGTTTTAAGAGCGCAGGTTAGCGGAGATCTGGCAGAAATATATGCCCAGATGAATCCCGAGAAGGCAAGAGATTTTGAGGCATATAAAAAAATGGTTTATTCAAGATTTTGTCTGAACTCTGAACACCTGAGGCGGAAATTTCGCTCTCTCTCTAAAAAGCAGGATGAATCGTACTCTCAGTTGGGAGCTAGATTGGCGCAGACTCTGGAAAAGTGGATTGAAAGAGAGGAGATCACTTCTTTAGAACAGTTGAAGGATTTAATTGGGCTAGAACAGTTTTACTCCCTATTACCTGGAGAACTACGGTATTTAGTAAGGGACAAGAATCCTAAAAATTTATGGGAAGCGGGAGAACAAACTGATTTGATTAATGCTTACAGGAACCCTAGATTTTCAGAGCTGAGAGTAAATAAACCAAACTGGGACAATAACTATAAAAAGCCTTTTAATAAAAATTACCTCAGCAGGAATCCTGAGAGAGAAGGTCAGGGCGGGACTTCCCCAAAGTTGCCAAGGGCTAGCCCGCCAAAAACATCAAACCCTGAGGCACGGTTCGCCAAAGTACCTCAGAATGACAAAAGGAATTTTAAATGTTTTAACTGTGGGCAACCAGGCCACTTACAATTCCAGTGTAGGCAACCATACCCCAACTTGCAGAGAAATGATTCTCTAACCAAAAAGGTGTATTGTGTCAAGCAAGTGGAATCAGGGGAGGAAAATAGTAGACAGAGACCTGATCCCATAACCACCACCACTTCTACTGACCATGAGGAGGAAGATATTCCTATAGCCCAAGTAGTCCATTGTTTCTATATCAGCAATGACCAGACCCTTCTCAGAAACGCAGGTGAAGAGATAGTTGTGAAAGGAAAGAAGTACATTGCAATAAGAGATACAGGATCTCAAATCTCCATTGTCCATTCCGATTTAGTAGCCCAGGATGACATTATTCCAGGCAGAGAAATGTCTTTAAAGGGAATTGGGAAGGAAACCGTGGTTTTAAAAGTGGCTGAGATACCATTAGAATACCAGAATTGGTCTAGAAAGTGGCAAGTAGCTGTGTCAGATGAAATACCAGCAGCTTTTCTCCTTGGTTGGGATTTAATAGAGCATGTCAAGAGTGCGTTAGTGCTTACCCGCTCAAAGGGGGGTCAAAACTCACCCTCTGCAGCTCAAACCGATACTGTAGCAGAGAAAGGCCTAGGTGGAGCGGTTACCGTGGCAACCCAGCTTGATAGGGCTGAGGCAGAACTCATGCTACTACAGAATCCCAAAACAAATAACAATTTTGCCCAGGAGCAGAAGGAGGACATTAGCTTGGGAGTTTGCTTTGAAGCTGCCAGGACTCCCACTGTACTGTCTCCTGAGTGCCCTGAGAGCTTTAGCTTAACCAAAGACCTTCTGTACAGGGAAACGTTAGCTACTCCATACCGAGGAAAAGGGGAACCCCGAAAGCAATTAGTGGTCCCTAGTAAATACAGGGAGAAAATCATTAATCAAGCTCACAGCAGTTTATTTGGAGCTCACATGGGGATCACCAGAACCAAAAGACGGGTTGGCCAGAACTTCTTTTGGCCAGGTATGGGCAAACAGATTACTAGTTTCTGTAAAACGTGTGATGTCTGTCAGAGACGAGGGACTGGGCAGGACAGGACCAAAGCCAAATTATGTCCTCTGCCAGTCATCTCTACACCGTTCCAAAGGCTGGGAATTGATCTAGTGGGTCCTTTACCTAATGCCACCCGTAGGGGAAATAAATACATCTTGACCATAATGGATTTTGCCACTAGATATCCCGAGGCAATTCCTTTGCGCTACATGGAAACTGACACCGTGGCAGATGCCCTAATCAATTACATGAGCCGATTGGGATTTGCCAGCGAGATAGTCAGCGATTTGGGGATGAGTTTCACATCCAAACTGATCAAAAGGTTATGGAAGGCTTGTGGAATTACCCAAATCAACTCGACTCCGTATCATCCAGAGACCAACGGGCTAGTTGAGAAATTCAATGGCACTTTAGTGTGCATGATTAAGGCGTATGTAGCAGAGAACCCAAATGATTGGGACTGCAAAATACAACCCCCCTTACTATATGCTTATAGGAGCATCCCTCAAGAGAGCACGGGATTTAGTCCTTTTGAGTTACTGCTAGGACGAGAGACGCGCGGACCTTTAGATTTGCTCCGCATGAACTGGGAAGACCATAGAGAAAGTGACCCAGAGTCAGTGGTAGAATATATGCACAGGTTGCAAAACACCCTGCAAAGGTCTCTAGAGAAAGCCCGTGAAAGAACTTTTGGGCCTGAAGATGAAGTTCTTTTGCTTAGGCCAGTCAAAGGTCACAAGCTACAATTAGCTTGGGAGGATCCCTATAAAGTAGTGACAAAATTGAACAATGTCAATTATGTGATACAGAAGGAGGAAGGCCCTGATGCCTTAAAGAGGGATGCATCTAAAGATGTTCGGGAGGAGAAGAGGGAACTGCCTACCCTTTCCCTAGCTGAGCAAGTGAAGCCCCGAGCCAGACTTAAAGATGACGTCACACTAAAACGACCAGCAGATTACATCCTGTGGACAACCGAGTGGCCGATGACCGCCAGTCGACGGAAAAGGGTGCGGAGGAAGGAGCCAGTGGTCAACAGAGGGACTCCTGAGTACCAGCAGAGGTGTGTCCAGCTGAAGGAGATGACCACAACTGGACCAGTCCATGGTGCGCCAGACTACGACGGAAAAGTGAGAGACTTGGACTTTGCAAATTTTGCCTTTGCAACAGAGACTCAGTTCTTGCCTCGAAAGCCCACAACGTTGTCGCAGATGTGCTTTCCAGGAGGCTAGATGAATGATACCAGGACTTTTATTATAAACTGAAATGGACTATAATTCACAGTTAATTATTTATGTAAAAGTTCATGATCGTGATTTCTGTATGGTTGTAAATTCTGTAAAATGATAAGGTAATGTATATTATTGATTAGTAGATGATAAGGTAAAGTATGGTATTGATTATTAAATGATAAGGTAAGGATTTGGTTGAAATTTAGTAAAAATGTGAAAGGTAAAATGTTATGAGAAAAAAAAAAGTTTAAGCAATTGCACCTGTTTGTTCAGGAGGAAAAATGTGTTTCCCCTCCCAAACAAACCTAAGTAAGGGGGGAGGTCTGTAGCGTTCTCCTTTAAATGTGGTCATGGCTCAGGTTTAGTTAGAGGGAGTCATGCATATTTATGTTGCTGAGAGGCGGAGCCAAGAGGCAGAGTATAAGAGGCAGAGCCTGAGGGGGAGAAGATCAGATCAGAGTTTTGGAAGGAGTTTGATTACAGAGTTCAGAGATTTATGTGATTGTGATTAGACTGATGAAAATATAGTAGGAGATCTGAGAAGTGATTGACCAGTGACTGGAAGGGAGACGGAAGAGAACTGAATATTAAAATACTGAAACAAATAAGCAAATAAACTAGAGATCTTTCTATTTCATTAAAGAGTGGACCTGATTCTTTCTAAAGGAGTTATGGGGATCTAGGGATCTCCTGGTGGCAGCAGTGGAAGAAAGGAAAGCGTTTAGTTTTGCCCTGGTGTGCTCTGAGGTCTGAGTCTGGGTGGACAGACCAAGGCACGAGTGGGTCCAACGCCACATAGGTTCCAGAGGTGTGGGATCCAAAAGGGTCAAATCGCGACACACACATCTTGCTAGCCACTGTTCCCTTTTGCAATGGAAGGGAGGGGCAATTCATGTGTTAGTAATAAGGCATTTGTAAGGCCATTGGGAATGGCTGATCTCTTTATCCTGAGTAGGCAATTAGTTAGTTTTCTCTCTGCACTGCACACCTCAGCTTTGAAGCTTAGTGGGAACCTTAATATGGGGTCCACAAAGGACAGGAAAAGTACTATTGCGATAGATATTGTGATTTTGCTCCTACACTGAAAGAAGGCTCTAGCCACAATGGATACCGAACATTTTTCTCTTGAAAAACTTTCTGCTTTCTTGGAGCATAATAAAAGTTGACCAGTCCCAGTCAAACAGATTGAATTGACCCAAACAACTTAATGGGTTTAGCTTCCAAGTAAAAGCTTTAATAAAACAATAAAAGATCAAGCTTTCAACAAATTCTGTCATCTATAGCAGGGGTTCCCAACCCCTGGTCCGTGGCCTAGGCAGGACCGGGCCATGGACACAGATCTCCTGTCTCCTTGCGAGCGTGCCCAGTGCATGCACACGAGCGCAGCATGCCCCCGCGAGCGCGACACCCCCCACGAGCGTGACACTCCCTCTGCGCACATGTGTGTGAGCGTGACACCCCCCATGTGAGTGTGCCAGCCCCCCCACTGGTCCGCGGTTGGGAAAAGGTTGGGGACCACTGATCTATAGGATACAAATGGCATACCAACTATATTGCATACGGTAATATACACTCAATGTGATTATACCACACAACATTCCAGGTGGACTAAAAGGAGGTTACTTACCTGTAACCATAGTTCTTCTAGTGGTCCTCTGTGAATTCACACAAATGGGTCTTGCCTGCGCTGACATTCTCGGAAAATTCTAGAGCTAAAAGTAACAATTTAGTGGGATGATCCCCCTAGGGCACATGCTCCTCCCACCCAAGATTCCGCTCAGTTCCTAAAATTTTTTGTCCACTGGGCAGGAAAGTAAATTAATATAACCCGTGACGGACCGAGGGGAGGATGGGTGGGATGTGTGAATTCACAGAGGACCACTAGAAGAACTATGGTTACAGGTAAGTAACCTCCTTTTCTTCTTCGTGGCCTCTGTGAATGCACACAAATGGGTGACTAGCAAGCTTCACTTACCGGCAGGTGGGACGTCACGGTAGGAAGGAAGCCAACACCACTCTGCCGAAACCAGCATCATTGCGTGCTCTCATGTCTAGCCGGTAGTGCTTAACAAAGGTCGATGGTGTGGACCATGTTGCAGCACGGCAGATGTCGGGAATCTCCGTTCCACGCTGGAAGGCAGTCGAGGTGGAGAGCGCTCTAGTGGAGTGAGCTTTCAGGTCATCAGGTGGTGATTTGCCTGACAGCTGATAAGCCAGAGATATAGTCTGGACTATCCATCTGGAGATGGATTGGGATGAAGCTGGACCTCCCTTATGTGGACCATGAAAACACACAAAGAGTCTATTAGTTACTCTGAAACTCTTGGTTCTGTCCAGATAAAATGCTAGTGAGCGCCTTACATCGATACTGTGGAGCATGTGCTCAAGAGGAGATGATGGTGATTTGAAGAATGATGGTAATATGATAGGTTGATTGATATGAAAATCTGACACAATCTTAGGTAAAAAAGAAACATCAAAGTATAGAGTCACTTTATCAGGGTGAAACTGAATGAAGGGTGGATCAGCTCGAAGAGCGGCAAGTTCACTGGTTCTCTTGGCAGATGTAATAGCCACAAGGAATGTTGTCTTGAGAATAAGTAATTTCAAATTTGAAGATGACATGGGCTCGAATGGTGGGCGCATTAGAACATTCAGGACTATTTGAAGAGACCATTGGGGGACGATCCGTTGGCGTGGCGGGCAGATGTTATTAAGTCCTTTGAGAAATTTTTTGACCGTAGGGTGAGAAAAAAGTCTTGCTGAGGAGGAATTATGCAGTTGATGGGCAACGATGGCTGATATGTAAACTCTTAAAGTGGAGTGGGACAGTCCGAATTCAAAAAGATGGAGCAGAAAGGTAAGTAACGTATTTAAAGAGACAGGTATGGCAGGTAAGTCGTTTGCTTCCGTATATTTAATAAAGGATTTCCCCTTGTTTTCATATAGAAGTCGAGCTGATGGCTTTCGAGCTCGATCTAGGACGGCCGTTACGGCGGGAGTATTCTCCAGGCTGTCAAACTCAGGGATGTCAGGTCCAGGTGGTAGACCATCCCCTTGTTCAACGTCAAGAGGTCTGGAACCAGAGGAAATCGGAATGTGTCTGTCGACATCGACCTCAGGTGGGTAAACCACGGCTGTCTCGGCCACCATGGGGCTATGAGGATCGCGTTCGATCTGGACCGTCGAAGTCGGATAATCACTCGTTGAATGAGTGGTATCGGTGGGAACAGGTAGAGAAATTCCCTGGACCAGTCCGTCATGAACGCATCCCCGATAGTTGTCCGCTCCAGTTTGAGAACAGTAGATTGTGCATTTGTTGTTGAGTCTCGATGCAAAAATGTCGATCGTCAGTGTTCCCCAATGATGGCAAAGTTGTTGAAACACGGTGTCGTTGAGAGACCATTCGTGCATCCTTGATGACATGCGGCTGATCTGATCTGCCAGATAATTGTCTTCCGTCGAAATGTGTACCGCTATAGGGAAAATGTGGTGTTGATAGCACCATTCCCATAGATCTACAGCCAGGTATAAGAGGGACAAAGAGTGGGTACCTCCCTGTTTGTTGACATAGTAGAGTGCGGTTGTGTTGTCCGTTGCCAGTTGCACGACCTGACCTCTGATGACAGGGAGGAAAGCATGGAAGGCTCTGGTGATCGCTAATAATTCCAGGTGATTGATATGTAGTAACTTTTCTTGTTTTGTCCACAGCCCATGGATGTTGTGCTGTAGACAGTGCGCTCTCCATCCCGAAGGGCTGGCATCGGTGGTGACCTGCACCGTCAGTTGAAGTGGAATGAAGGATCTTCCGACCATGAGGTTCGGCAGTGACGTCCACCAGGTGAGTTGATCGGATAACTCTTGTGTTACGATTAGTTTCATAGATGGGGGGGGGGGTGTCTGTCATTGGGTCGAACAGGGACTGGAACCACGATTGAAGAGCCCTCATCTTGAGCCTTGCATGCTGTATTACCGATGTTGTGGAGGCCATGAGCCTGAGAAGGCATTGAGTTTGGTGGGCTGACACAAATGCTCGAGGTTGGAAACGTTGAACTGCATTTTTTAACTTCGTGATTCTTTCTGGTGGGATGAAGGCTCTGGCTTGAAGGGAGTCGAGTTGGGCTCCTATGAAAGTGACTAATTGTCTTGGTTCTAGGTGAGACTTCTTGTAATTGATTTTGAGCCTTAGACTTTGAAGCGTGTTGAGTGTGATGTTCGTTGCTCTTATGGCATCGTGGTATGATGTCACAACTACCAACCAGTCGTCGATGTAGGGATAGATGTTTATTCCCTTGAGACGTAGGTGAGCTGCGACCAGTGCCATGCACTTTGTAAAAGTCCTTGGGGCCATAGATAGTCCAAATGGTAGGGAGCAGAATTGGTACACGCCATTGTTGAAATGAAATCTGAGGTATCTTTGATGATTGGGATGTATTGAGATATGAAAACACAGTCAACAACCCTCGACTTACGAACTTAATCCGTTCCGGAAGGACGTTCGTAAGTCGAAAAATTTGTAAGTCGAATCCAAATTTCCCATAGGAATGCATTGAAAATTAATTAATGCGTTCCTATGGGGGGGAAAAAGGTCAGAAACTTTAAAAAAAATAAAAGAAAGTCACTTACCAGGTACTGTAGACTGAGCCCGGCTCCTCATAGTGCCTTGGTAGCCCTCCGAACAGCCGAAAAAGAGCACCAAACAGCTAAAAGCCGGCACCCAGCAGGCAGCCGGCAGCCATTTTGTGCTCTTCTCCGCTCCTTCCCCCTCCCTCTTCCCGCCTAACAGCTGATCGGCGCAGGTCTGAAAGGCTTCCCAGGCAGCTTTTAAAGCAAAACTAGCAGCTTTTAAAGCAAGCATGCACGTTTCTACACAAGCAGGTTTCAACTCAAACGGAGCACCTTTTCACCCAAGCACGGTTTAACCCAAAACAAGCACCTTTTAAACTAAATTTTACATTTTAAAATGACAATACCAGGCAGTCCCAGGCAGTCCCAGTTCTCTTTCCCAGCTCTCTAACCACTTGGACGAGCGAGGAAGCAGACAAGCAGCCTCTTCGCTAACTGAAAGTTTGAATTTCCCGCTTTCCCTGCCTTCCCCGCACTTTTTTTTCCATTCGTAACTCGAGGGAAGTTCGCAAGTCGAGGGAATATTTCCCTATCAGAGCGGTTCGTAAGTCGAAATGTTCGTAAATAGGGCCGTTTGTAAGTCGAGGGTTGACTGTAGGCATCTTGTAAGTCGATTACAACAAACCAGTCTCCCTGTGAAAGTAAAGGTATAATAGTTTCAAGTGTCAGCATTCTAAATTTTCGAGGTCGAATAAAAGCATTAAGGTGTCTCAAATCAAGGATAGGACGAAGTCCTCCGTCCTTTTTAGGAACTGTAAAATATTTTGAGAAAAACCTATTGTGCCAGTCCGATGGTGGTACTCTAAGGACAGCCTGCTTTTGCAGGAGTAGAAATTTCATTCTGAAGGGTAGAAGAATATGATGTAGAACTGATAAAACCCAAAGGTGGTAGGGTGTCAAACTCAAATAAATAACCGTATTGAACAATTAAAAGAACCCATTTGTCATTTGTAATATTTTGCCAATATCGAAAAAATGGTGTCAACCTTGATTGAAAATTGTTCCTGAAAAGAACAGGTGGGATAAAGGGTTTAGTTGATTCATTGGTATTGCTTACCCTTTCCTTGGGTTTTACGGAAAGGCTGACATTGTCTTGATTGGCCCTGGGGACGAAAGGAGGGCAGCAGTGGTTGCGGAGCCAGAAAGGGTCTGCCAGTTCGCTGTGATTGATATTGCTTATACGGATGGAATCGTTGGTATTGATACTGTTGGTAAGATCGAGGATAAAATTGAGTGTTTCTGTATTGTGGTAGTTGGAATACGACCTCGCAGTCTTGCTTATCTTGTGGATGTTTTCCATGGTTTCATCAGTCTTTTGGTTAAAGAATCCGGTCCCGTCGAAGAGAAGGTCCTCTATTCTTGCCCTTGTGTCGTCTGACAACCCTGAAGATCTGAGCCAGGCATGGCGTCGAATGGAGATGCAGGATACGAGAGTCTTGGAAGCTGCCTCGGCAGCGTGCCTAGCTGCAATCCTCTGTTGCTTTGCCAGAGTGATTGCCTCAGTGTGAGCATTAATCAAATCAGTTTTTATTGACTCAGGTGCTGACTCGAGAATAGGGAGTACCTTGTTCCAGAGGTGACGCTGGTACGCCCCCATGGCAGCCTGGTAGTTGATGTTCCGTAGTAAGAAAGATTGTAATGAGTAAATTCTCCTTCCCAAGGTGTCTATTTTCCTCCCCTCCTTATTAGTCGGGGTTGCAGTCGATTTATTATGTCCACGAGATTGGCTAGATTCGACGATAATTGAATTTGGTAGAGGGTGCTTAGATAAAAACTCGGTGTCGACACCGTGGATCTTGTAGAGGTTGTCGGTGCGCCTGGGAATTTGCATGGTAGACGGTGGTTTGTCCCAAGCCTCCTTGATAAGTTTTAGCATGGACTTAATGAAGTTGAGGCTCAGAGGCGGAGATCTTTCCTGATTGATGTCATCAAACACTGGATCAGCCTCTGGAGATGGAGGTTCCTCGGTGTTAAGTTGCAATGCCTTAGCCATTCTGGACACTAACTGAACATATGAAGAGTAATCCTCTGAAGGAGAGGAAGGATGATTGTCCATTGTATCGGGAGGAGGAGTAGGGAGATCTGGAGATGACTGTGATGAAGAGTCAGATTGAATGTCTTTAGAGAAAGACGAGGATGCAGAAGATGAAATATAACCGGTATCAGGAAACTGGGGAGGTATGGAGGGTGGATGATGTTGAGTTGAAGAACGGTTAGGTTGAGGCTCCTGGAGATCTGCGGTTTCTGTAAAAGTAGGTGCAGTTTGGAGTGACTGAGATCTTGAAGAATGACCCTGTTTCTTGGATTTATCTGTCACTTTTGATCGTGTTTTGGCTGGTGTAGCGGTGGAGGCAGTCGATTTGGATTTTCGGGATTGATGTCGACCCTTCGTAGAGGTTGATTGAGTCGGTTCTTGGAGAGACGGGGATGCATATCTAACCCGTTTTTGTTGTTCAAAATGAGATCGTTCATATTGAGATTGCAACATGTATGGATCAAAGAACTGGTATGGGATCATGGGGAAAGGAAAGTATTCACCATATGGTGTGGTAGGTGGTTGTGGCGAAATGTGCTTTCTCTTCTCCTGATGTTTCTTGGGAGGTTGAGGGGGAGAATCAGAATCAGAGACAGAACTGTCAGCTGCCTGCCCTGATGCAGGGCTAGAATGGGCCGTGGCCGGGCTGGACAGAAGCTCAGCCGCAGGAGGGCCAGTAATCGGGGATAGGCTCGATGTCAGAGCAGGAGCCATTGTTAACAATGGTGCCTCGTCTCTCTCCGAGGTCGATTCATGAGCTTCCCTAGACGACTCCTCTAGTATAGGTGAGGGTAAAGTCACCTTAGGGGGCTCTAAACAAGGTGGCTTGTCTTTTTTCGAGTTCTTTGAAGTCGGTTTGTCTTTCTTTCTTTTGGGCAGATCATGTGTCCGTGAGGAAGCCGTAGCAGCAGACGACGATTTTTGTTTGGTCGCTGATTTATTCTTATCTACAGTCTCCTTGGATGGCAAAAGTGAGGTTGCTGTTTCTGGAGCTGACTGGCCCGAGACATGTCGCTCGACCGAAGTGCTCGGGAATCTTATTGCCTCTGTGGATAGTGTAGGAGGATTCATGGCTGCTTGCCAAAGGTAAGATCTTAACCTCTTAACGCTGGTTTCGTTAGCTTTTTACAGGAGGCACACGAGTGGGTTGGGTGTTCCTCACCCAGGCAAAAAAGGCACCTTTCGTGGCCGTCTGAGAGCGGGATTTTATTGGAACAGCTAACGCAGCGTTTAAAAGGGGCCGGAGAGGCCATAAAGAGTGGAAAAACTCAGTAGGAACGGACAGTTGAAGAATGGGGGAGGGGGGGGCAGAAGGCCAAAAAGGCGGGAAGGCAAAAACGAAGTAAACTGACAGGGGGAACGTTGATTGTTTGATTGAAAAAAAGGAAGGATTCAATTATGAGGTAATCAAAAGAGGAAGTATCTAATCTGTTTGAAGTCGCTATTGAAATCGCTCAATCTTTCCGAAGATCCGAACAGCTCGGCGGAAAAAAGGAACTGAGGGGAATCTTGGGTGGGAGGAGCATGTGCCCTAGGGGGATCATCTCACTAAATTGTTACTTTTAGCTCTAGAATCTTCCGAGAACGTCAGCGCAGGCGCAGACAAGACCCATTTGTGTGCATTCACAAAGGCCACGAAGAAGAACTGCTTAATCAACTTACTGCTGTCTTGCAGCACTGTAGGAATAATTTTTTGACTGTACCCATTCAACTGAAATATTTGCATCAAAAACAATTTTTTTCTATGCGGTCTTGATCATGTAGCTTTCAATGGGACCCTAGCAAACAAAGATGTCACATCTAAACTTACCAATAAATCATTTTTAGATACCACTATATCTTGAATTTCTTGTGCAAAGGCCCTGGAGTTTTTTTTAAATGAAATTCAGTTTGTCCCAGCATGGGGTTCAATAAATTTGCAAGAGATTTTGCAGTCTTATAGGTGGGGGAGCCAATGGTTTTTACAATAGGGCATAAAGGACATCCTTTTAAATGTATCTTAAGAAGACCATAAAGTCTGGGGGGACAAGAAGACTTAATTTTTAATTGCATATGTATCTCTTCAGCCCAGTCAGTGGCTCTAAACAATTGTTCCAATTTCTGTTCTGTCCTTCCAGTAGGATCCTTAGGAATCAAACTGAAGGCTCTACCTGTCAATATATACTTTAAAAGTGAACCGCAAAATAACATTTAAAAGAAGAAAGACAAATAAATTAAAATTAATAAGGTAAATACAAGAAGTTGGGAAGAATATCTTACTGGAAGGTCTGAAGGTCTGGGATCTAGAGTCAATCACTTTCCTGTTTTTCCTTCTGGAGGCACCCCAAGCTGTCTATTAGTTTGTGTTAGTATGCAATGGACTTCACCCGAAAGTCCTAAAGCATGCACAGGGTATGGTGGGCAACCTTTTAGATCCTGGTCCAAATACTGACTCATTAAAATTTTAGCTCTATCCATATTATAGAAAGAATAGTGAAAGAACTAACATTTAGATGAAGAATCACAGCCTTTTGAGGGAAATGAATAAATCCTTAGAGATGAATTGCTTATCCTTTTTTTTTAAGGCAACTGTTTCAGGAATAAGCAATTTTAAGTGGAGAAGCAATAGTTTGAGAACGGTGGTGTGAGGGATGGGGAGACTGCTCAGCTTTTCCCCTACCCACTACAATATCCCCATAGACATTCATGCCTCCCCATGTGCAAATACACATTTGAAACACTGTGAAAGAAGAGTCTGGAGACGACAAGAAGTTGCAGCAGAAAAGTCATAGATAATGAAAGAGGTTAAATGTCCCTTCTATCTGCTTTTTCATTTCAAACTCTTCCATCTCATGCAGTTTTGTTACATACATTGCACAATTTATTTGTAAGTCTTCATGGGTCTTTTCAGTTTCAAGAGAAGTAACAGGGATATCTATATAATCAAATAGCACTGTAGCACTGTAAAGACTAAGCAGTATCACATGGCATTAGCTTTCATGGGGCACTCTACAGATGTATGGAAAGAAGACAAGATCTGGCCAATGGAAGCTTAAGCCACATTATATCTGTTAGCTTCATGTGGTGAAAGAATAAAGTATTTTCCTACCATGCAAAGCACTCATTATTACAAGTTCTAAAATAACATTTCAGGGTATTGGTACCCATGTTTAATCTATTACTACACAAAGAATCTTATGGCACCTTAAAGATTAACAAGTTTTATTTGGGATCAGCTCTCATGACCTGGAGCCCAATTCATCTGATGTAATAATCTGATGAAGCAGGCTGTAGTGCATTAAAGTGAATGCCAAATAAAACTTGTTAGTCTTTAAGGTCTCATAACATGCTTTCTTTTGAAATGCTAACACTAGCTCTATGAATGAATAGTAAGGTTATATTTGTACTACAGGAAGAACAGCTTTTTTTTCTTTATGAGAAGGAAAACAGATCCTCATTCCACATAGAAAACAACAAATTTATTAACCTTATTTAATATAGACCTATCATATGATGCTAAATGTTTATTGGATGAAGAGCAGCCACTAAAGTGAAGAACAAATGGGAAATCAAGTATTATGCAAAATGCAGAAAACTAGAATATTTTGGTCATATAATGAGAAATGCCAAGTACAGATTGTTACAACTGGTCAATCAAAGTAAAATAAATGGAAACAGAAGTGCAGGAAAGAGAACTTATTGGTTGAAGAACCTGGGAGACTGGCCTGAATTTAGAGCTGATGCATTCAAAGTCAGAGTAGTTATGATGATATCCAGTCTCTGGTATGAAAGAAACAAGAAGAATCACCTTATTTAAACACTGACAATCGTTTCTTAATTTTAAAATGGAAGAAATGATTTGTTATGGTGGGGCCACATCTGTCATTTAACAGGAATTCTAACATTAGCTGAACCACAGGCAAGCCAGAAAGAATGACAGAAAGATTGGTAACGAGAACAAAGAATGTAGAGGATGACGGGAAGGCAACTAAGTATCTTTTTTTTGTGTGTGCTTTTTTTGCTGTTGTTTAGGAGGATTAAGCACAATGATGAGGAGGGAAAACAAAAGATTTAAGGCAAAAGTTGTTTGAAAACCTTACTTAAGAAAGATTTTGATGCTTCAGAGCACTCTAAATTTTGCTGCCACAGTGGGCGAAAAAGGACTGAGGGGAAAGGGCTCGGCATGCATGATAGACGGTGAGAGGAGGAAAAATGTTAGAGGCTATTCAGCTCTGGACTAGAGATGGGGACAACTCACCATTTTGGCGAGTCGTCCCGCTTCGTGAGTCGTCAAAAGTTGACGACTCACGAAACACGAAGTTGCCTCCATGAAGCAACGAATAACGAAGTTATTTGTCGATTCATGGGGGGGGGGTTATTTAAAAAAAACACCCCCGCCGCCCCCCTTCCTATTACAACCCCCCCCCCGAAACACCTTTCTGCCTACCGGCCACCAATCAACTGATCGGCGGTGATAGGCAGCCACACACCCCTACAGCCACCCAACCCCATAGCCTACCCCACCCCCTTCCTCTCCCTACCTTAGCCCCCCCCCAATGCCCACTCCCTTCCTATTACAAAAAGGTCTCCTTCTGGCCTCCCAGCCACGGCATGTAAAAAGGGAGACTGGCTGCCCTTTGCAAAGATGGCGGCTGCAGCTTCATTTAGGGTAGGGAAGCTGCAGCTGCCATCTTCGCAAAGGGCAGCCTGGATTCCCTTAAGGTAGGCTAAGGGAATCCAGGCTGCCCTTTACATGCAGTGGCTGGGAGGACAGAAGATCTTGGCAGCAGCCATTAAGGTAAGGGGGTGTCGGTGAGGTGTGGGCTAAGGTAGGGAGAGGAAGGGGTGGGTGGCGGTAGGCTGTTGGGGTGGCTGGCTGTGGGGGGGTGGCTGCCTATCTGCCACCAATCAGCTGATCAGGGCCGGTAGGCAGAATGGTGTTTTTGTTTTTTAATAGGAAGGGGGTGTCGGTGTGGGTGGGGGAGGTCTAAGGTAGGGAAAGGAAGGGGGTGAGGGTAGACTGTGGGGTTGGGTGGCTGTGGGGGGATGTGGCTGCCTATCTGCCGCCAATCAGCTGATTGGCGGCCAGTAGGCAGAATGGTGTTCGTTTGTTTTTTAATACGAACGATGAATAAAAACAGGTAAATATTCGTCCCTTTGTATTCGTGGGGGTCTCTGGAACCCATGAATATGAAGGGATGAATATTTAACGAATCGGCTATTTTCGTCAAAAAAGCCGATCCGTTTTTATATTCGTCCCCATCTCTATCTGGACATTTCCATCGTCTGTTCTGCACTCATGCAAGAAGCGATGTGTGTGGATCATAGAGACCATGAAAAAGAACAATGGCTTTTTCACACAGATACTATTTGATCGCTGCCTCAAGACTGCAGTTTCAAAACAAGACAAATATAAGTGCTCAGTAATTGATGTACTAGCTTTAACAGTCATGCTGGAAACTAAATCATACCACCTCAAGTACTGACAGCAACTGCAGTTTCACCTTCCTACAGCCTGGAAAAGTATACATTTTGAAACTCATCTAATTTCCCTTGAATGACGCCAGCTCTACTAGAAAAAAGGTGTAATTAGTGAAAGGCTGACACCAGAAGGGAAGAAGAGAATTCTAATTCAGTTAGCAACAATGACAACAATAACAGTAACAATAACAACAGACTAGAGCAATAGTTAGCAATCCTTATTTCTGTTGAAAACAAAAGTATTATCTGGATAGAACTGAAGCAGTGTTCATTTTAGTTGTGTTTATTATCTGAAACCTAGTAATTAAAAACGCTGAGGTAAAGTATATCAGACAAACTTGCCCAGTAAAATCCAAGATGCTTTATAGGATAGAAAAAAATTTGGCCCCATTGTATTTACAGTAAACAGATAATTAAATTTTGGCCACAGAACGAGCTGGATGAAATCTTCAATGCTACATAAACCAATACTGTAATTGTTATTTAGAAGGTTTTTGGGGTTTTTTTGCAAAAAGGTTTAGTCAAATAATATACAGTGGTGCCTCGACTTACGAACATAATCTGTTCCAGAAGATGGACGTAACTCGAAATGGTCGTAAGTCGACGCACCATTTCCCATTGAAATGCATTGGAACGCGATTAATCCGTTCCGGAAAAAAAAATTACGAAAAAAAAAAATTAAGCACACAGCAAGCCCGGTCGGAAGGCGCTGGGGCTTAAAAAAAAAAGAAAACGAAAAATAAACAGCAAAGCAAGCTCCGTGGCTGGGGCTTTAAAAAAAAACACCAAAAATAAACAGCGAAGCAAGCTCCGTGGCTGGGGCTTAAAAAAACAAAAAAACAAACCAAAAACCAAAAATAAACAGCAAAGCAAGCTCCGTGGCTGGGGCTTTAAAAAAAACAAACCAAACCAAAAATAAAGCAAAGCAAGCCCCGAAGGCGCTGGGACTGCAAAAAAAACAAACAAACAAAAAAACAAACCAAAAATAAACAGCAAAGCAAGCCCCGGCGCTGGGGCTGATAAGAGCTGGTCGTAACTCGAAATGGTTGTAAGTAGGGACGGTCGTAAGTCGAGGCACCACTGTACAAGTGGGATTGGCAACATTCAGTCAGCATTTTATGGCCACTGAACATGCCCAGCCCTTGATAGGTTTCTTTTGTTTGTACAGTATCACCTTAGTATTTCCTGCTTCAATATTTTTGTTACTTCCCAAAGTGAGCCAATACCTCTCTCCTGTGCATTGACAGTGCTACTTTTACTATGTAAGGATGAGCTTGAGTACAAGAGCTGAGCAAGGCTGTTGAAAACAGGACATTTTGGAGATCTCTCATTCATAGGGTTGCCATAAGTCAGAGACAACTGAATGCCATGTAAGAACAACAAATTTGGAGAGTCAGTTCAATGTTAGCATACAGAAAGTTATTTTGCACTAGATAAAGCAAGCATACCACTCTTAATTACAATGTGAGAGATAGGAGTTGAGGGAGTCTCTGTTAAATTAGGTGACTGCATACCATGATTTCTACCTCTTTTCTTGGCAGTGAAGGAAAAAACCACAATGAGTGGATTTCTCCTCAATACCACCCAGAGAATGGGGACATATCAGAGGTGCGAAGGAGTGTATCTGGTACCATGTAACCAGTCAAAATAGCATTCTGTAAGCTACTGCTGATATGAGGGGGCATTCCAAACAGAAAACCGTAACTTTTCAAATGAGTTCTTGTACTGGGATTCTAATTTGAAGAGTGAAAGTATGCAGTATGGGCTTGTATGTGTCAATTGAGAAGTTTGGACAAGTACTTTTAAAGTTCTAATTTTTTTTCTTAAAGATTCCCAGCTACTCTATGATCTATCACTGCTTCCTGAAAAGAAAATATTCCTACTAAATGCTTTTTAAAATTTGAAGTTCATCTGTCCTATTATTTACAAGATACAGGATCTTAAAAGATGCTGCTTTTACTCCGGAAATTTTTCACAAATTCTGTCTGCACAGGCTTCTTGAAGTATTCCATAATAATGGCCCAAATATCCTGCCAGTACTTCAGAAAATGAATTAGTCTCATTGAGGTGAACAAGGCTTTCTTCAATGCAAAACAGTAGATTTTGGCTTCAGCCTTAATGTAGGAATAAGTGTCACTGAACACACAGATACAAAATATGGAGCCCTAAAGGGTGGGAAGGAGCCAGAGAGAGGGGTAGGGAGAGAAACCAATTTTTAAAAAAAAGAGAGAGAGAGAGGAGACACTGGGGTAGGGGGAGAAGGGGGAGGGAGAGAAAGGAGACAGAGAACCCTTGGGGGGGGGGGAGGGACAAAGGAAGGGAGCCACAGGAAGAAAAGAGAGAGAAGGAGAGGAGCCAAAGGGAGAGAAAGGAACAGCATGCACACACCCCAGAGAGACAGAGAAGTAACAGAAGCAGAACATGAGAGAAAAGGAAGCAAAGAGAAAGATAGCTCCACTGAAATATTTTGTAGTTGTAGCAATCCAGACCAACTCTTCTCCCTTCCTTCATTTCTTTCTTCCCTTCTCAGTTATTCAGTAAGAGCAAGCCAGGGTCTATGCACTTCTAAGTGAGCCCCATTCATAAGAACATAAGAAGAGCCCTGCTGGATCAGGCCAAGGGCCCATCTAGTCCAGCTTCCTGTATCTCACAGAGGCCCCACCAGATGCCTCTGGGAGCACACAAGACAACTAGATACCTGTCTCCTGATACCCCTCCCCTGCATCTGGCATTTGGAGGTACCTTCCTTCTAAGCCTGGAGATTATAGGTAAAGGTAACGGTTCCCCTTGACATTTAGTCCAGTAGTGTCCGACTCTAGGGGGCGGTGTTCATCCCTGTTTCCAAGCCGTAGAACCAGCGTTTTGTCTGTAGACAGTTTCCGTGGTCACGTGGCCAGCACGACTAGACATGGAACACCATTACCTTCCCACCGTGGTGGTACCTATTTATCTACTCGCATTTTTACATGTTTTCAAACTGCTAGGTTGGCAGGAGCTGGGACAAGCGACGGGAGCTCACTTCGTCATGTGGATTCGATCTTACGACTGCTGGTCTTCTGACCTTGCAGCACAGAGGCTTCTGCGGTTTAACCCGCAGCGCCACCACGTCCCTGGAGATTATACATCCCCATAATGGCTTGTAACCTACGATGGACTTTTCCTCCAGAAATCTGTCCAATCCCCTTTTAAAGGCATCTAGGCCAGATCACACTGATCTTCACCTCTCTCCACTGTGGAAACTGCCCATTGACACCTACTCTCTGTTTCCTGGTTTTCAACCTATTCTCAGTCCATAAGAGGACCTGCCCTCTTATCCTAACTGTGGTGTTTTCTCAGCAGCTTTTGGTGAAGGACCATGTCAAACACCTTCTGAAAATTCAGTTCAACAAGATTGATTCCCAGGAAACAACCCGTAATTCTGCACCTGTGGACTCAGAGGTCCACTTTGAAGCGAACGGGGATTACTTCTGGGAAGAATCAGGACTACAGCCCTACCACAGGAATAGGTGTCACTGAACTCAGTCAAACTTTGTCCTAAATACACCAGCAAGAACTATCACTTGCAGACACAGTGTCCAGAAACATTCTGAACACTTCTGAATCCATAATAATTTCCTTCTGGGGCTATCTGGATACAAGTGCCAAAGCCAGTTGCACTGCAATCCTGTGGGAGCCAACACAAAAGGAAGCCGTATGGAATTCAGTGAGACTTATTTCCAAATATATATGATACTGTAGGTGACATCTTCCGTTATAAATTTGGGTGCATTGTGTGTTGTTAAACTTCTGTTTCAAAAAGCCGGGAAATTCAATCCTTCTGAAAACATCTGGTTCAAAAATGTGGGATATTGTTTCTGTGTTCACGATTTAAAATGCCAGGAAAGGGCCCAATATAATCCTGCAACATCATGTCCGCAATGCCAAAAGGGAAAAAGGACACCAAGCTTTATGTAGGTGATTGTACCATGTGACAAAGATCTTTATAGTTATCTTGTGTCAATGATTCATTGTTACTTCATTCATTATCTGTCTGCATTCTCAACTCGTCACAATTCTTACCACCATGAGGATATGTATAAATACAGAGGACATAGTCATTGGGCTCCCTCTGTCTGAAGAAGTGGATGTTGATTCACTAATGCTAATCACACTGAAATAAATGTTAATGTTTAAAGAGTCACAATATTTTGCCTTTCCTCCCACTTTTTTCTCCCCCCCCTTTAGTTTTGCCAAAATTTTACTTTATCATATCTGATTTTATTTTAATTTTATTTCACTTGGCTTCAGGTGTTTTCTAGTTCTGGGCATTTGGGTGCAATATCTTTTATTCGGCACACACAAACACTCTGTTGGAGATGAGCCATTTTTAAATTCTGTGATACAAAGGAATTCTCACCGGATTCAGAAAATAACTCACAATTCAAGCATTGCATGTTTGTTTAAACTGGAGCAGAGTGTTATTTCAGTTAATGAAAGATAATATAATTAAAAGAAATCCATATAGTTTTATTAAAACAATAAAATGCATATAATATCTTAACTAAAAAGTATATTTAAACATATCATCAGTCACAGCATTTGAATATTAAAATAGGAATTAATGTGCTCATTCGAATTATTTTTAGCAATGTACTCTATCAAGTTATTTTTATGCATAAGTATGGTAGGTTATGCTGGCTTAGAATTACAAGTTAAACTTGTTTAGGATTATAGAATAAAAGGATCTGAAAGAGCAGCAGGTTCATCAACTCTAAACTGAGTTCTCCATTCCTCCAGAGACCAGTCACCTCTTTTACAAATTAGTCCCCATGATTGAGACTATACTGTACAACAAACACATGCAAGCAAGGGCACCATGCTAGAAGTGCCAGAAGAAAAAGAAGTTTCCCGTTGACTCTAGCAGAAGGTCCAGCAATTCACCATAAGGCACAATCGCTTAATGGTTGCCTGCAGAATAGATTTTCACACATCTCTCATTGACACAAACTTTGTAAGGGGAAAAAAAGCAATGTTGTGAGTCCCCACCCCCTTTACCTTTGCTTCAACCGCCTTTTGGCTGTTGTAGGAACATTTGCACCATATCCATAAGAGAACAGAACTCTTTCTGCTTCATCTTCATTTTCAACTACAAAAAAATAAAAATAAAACAGACTTTCAGAAGAACAGCTAGGAAAAAGAGAACCGTAGAGAAAAAAAAGGCCCTATGACACAAATAAGGTCACACAACATATTATGAACAAGCATACTTCATTTTATATCACAGAAATTGCTCAATTGCCAGTTTGGTTACTTTTGGTTTCTTCATGAAAATCTTCCTTCTCCAAATATTTTGACTAAATAGTAGATAGAAAGGAAGGGGTGATGAATATGCTGTGTGTCAATATGCAGACTCAAGCTGACAAAGAACTGACTTATACAAAATGAAAGACTAAGAATTAAATAACCTAGAAATACTGCAACCAATCAAGATTCATATATACTCAGCTTATAATATGGAAAGTTATCTAGATAGCTAAAATTAAACATTTTAATACTGCTCTTAATTGTTCACTGCAGTACTTACTACATCACCACAGGCAGCTATAGCACAGATATAATAATCACTATCACAGTATGAACACTCAGCTCAGAGCTTGGAAATAACATTGTAAGTAATGTTACCTGTAACTGTGGAGATTACAAATTCTTAAGTGAAAAGTTCTCCACATAACACATTACCTTTGGATATGATAGAGTAATAATATTCCCTTAATGAAATGAGAAAACTACTTGTATTGCATACATTTCTCCATATTTCCATAAAATTGGTTTTTGGCTATCCCTTTCAAGAGTTTTGGCAATTTTCTAATCTTTAAGGATTCCTTAAAACAGTTAAACGCTGTGTTATGTTTAGATGATATGTTACTTTTTTTAAAAAAAAAGTACCATTTAGTATTTAGAATAAAGTTACAAGCTCAGATTCAGCCTCAATTGGCAGGTGTTCTGGGGCTCTAATCAATCTCATGGCTAGGAGAGATTGGCTAGGGGGATACAATTCATTGGTAGTTTGCATCCCCCACCTTCTAGAAAGAACCTCATTGGAAGGGGGGACCAACTTGGCCTCATTCATCAGCAATAAAAAGAGAGGCTATAAGACTCTTGTTTCCCTCTTCCTTGAAAAAACGAATATTGATTAGAATGGAGGTCAACCTGGACACATCCATTAGCTGCTATTAGAGCCTGTTTTGTACAGTAACAGAAACAAACCAATGTCTTTGAGACCAGCTAATTAGGTACCATGATCTCCAGGAAATTACATTGTGCCATGCTTGTTCATTACCCATGCACCCTGTAAACCCCAGAAACCTAAAAAACAGATCATGAAAGCAGACCAAAAACAAACAGAACTAAATTGCCATGGCCAAATAAAATTTTTGTAAGTCACTATGAGAGCTTCTTGGGGTTAGAAAGTGGGATACAAGCATTCCCAGTAAACAATGAATAGGCTTGACGAAAGTGAGGATAGGGCTTGTGAGCCTTTTGCTGTCCTAGCCTCAAAAAACATATTTTAGATTTCACCTTTTGAATGTAAATTAATAGAATTAAGACTTAATAACAAAGTTAAAAGACTGAAGAGTTATTAATAATTATGCACTAATTATATCTATCTCACAGCTGGCTGGATAGCTCACTGAGTTGGGATTCAGAGCCAGAGGTTGGGATTAAATTGCCCACCGTGCATCCCAGAAGAGCTACTGTGTTGTTGTTGTTATACTGGGCACAGTCAATCAAAATTATAAAAACACTGACTGGTATTACATAACAGATACAAGTTTTAACCAGAAAACTAAGTATGTGTTAGATATCAACGTAGTATATTTGCTGTTCCTAATATTGCTGGTTTTCGTAGCTCTGTTGATTTTATTTCTGGAATCTGCAACTGATGATGATGATTAATCTATTTTACATCCCACCTTTCCCGAAGGACTTCAAGGTGGACTAAGTAGGTCTTCTCTGCATCCCATTTTATTCTCACAGTATACCTGCAAGATAGGCGAAGTAATGTTTTGCACAAGCATTCACACCTTTAATTCCACCATGCCCCTTTGGTAGATTAAGTCTCAGGGTCTAGATTCTAAACAATTTTTTTTAAGCAATAATGTATCTACCCTTGTAGAATTCAAGATTTCAGCCAAATCTGTGTACACCATCCTAGCAAATAGTTTTGTAATAAAACAAACTTTCTGCCACCTTTTAGTGCTCTCAGCTGATAAGTGAAATAAAGTTGTAACTGGCATCTAAGGCAGCCTTGCTACTGACAGAGATATAATAGGGGATGATAACCCAACACACTGGCTGGAAAAGGGTTTCCAGAAGAGAGCACTATATACTAAACAATTGAGAAATCTAGAATTTTAGCATAGTCATATTGGGTAACTGCATATTCCTCTCCCCTTTAAGCCACTCAAAAGGAGTGGACTGTGATGCAATCCTATCTATCTATCTATCTACAGTGGTGCCTCGCTAGACGATTGCCTCGCAGGACGAGGAAATCGCTAGACGATGCCTTTTTGCGATCGCTACTGCGCTTCGCAAAACGATGTTTCCCTATGGCGATTTTCGCTAGACGATGAGGTTTCCCCATAGGAGTGCGCTGACTAGTGGTGAAAAGCTGTCAGTGCAGCTGTCAGTGCATTCCTATGGGGACCCGCACTCGCTAGACGAGGTTTCCCTATGGGAAATTTTTGCTAGACGACTGCGTTTTCCCTTGGAACGCATTGAAGCGATTTCAATGCATTCCAATGGGAAAACGTGCTTCGCTAGACGATGTTTTCGCTAGGCAGCGATCCTCGTGGAACGGATTAACATTGTCTAGCGAGGCACCACTGTATCTATCTATCTATCTATCTATCTATCTATCTATCTATCTATCTATCTATCTATCTATCTATCTATCTATCTATCTATCTATCTATCTATCTATCTATCTATCTAATCACCCTGCCTTTCTCCTAAAAAAGGACCCAAGGCAGCTTACATAATTAAAAGTACAATAATAAAAGCTAAAAACACTAAAGTATTCAAATATTAAAGGATTAATAATATGCTAAGAATATTAAGTAAAAGCATTACAAAAAACAGATTTGAGTGCAAGAAAATATAAAGCCTTTTATCATCTCCCAAACAGTCAGTCACTAAGGAAAAGCCTGCCTGAAGAGACAGGTCTTTGCCTGTTTACAGAAGGATTGGCCTCCTGGGGGAGGGAGTTCTAGATTCTGGGAGCAGCAACAGAAAAGGCCTTCTCAAAGTGCACCTGTGAAGGTGGTGGGACTAAGGAGAAAAGCACCTGGGCAGGCTTATAAAGGGAGATAGTTTTTGAGATAGCTTGGACCCAAGCCGTTTAGGGTTTCATAGGTTAGAACCTATATATGAGGGCTGTCCTCAGAATAAAGTTGCATTGGTGAGAGAAACATAGAGGCAGGGAGTAGGAAGCAAGACCAGGGCAGGCTGATTGGTACACTTTGCTTTTTTACTCTGCCTTCTGGAAGGCGTGAGCAACATCATGCCCTGTACAGAAGCAGACCAATGGTAAAAACAAGTCAGAGTTTAAACATCTCATAGCTATATCAGCGTGTTGTTTTAGAAGACCATTAGCACTACTCCCCTTTAAAAAGCTATTCATATGTGAAATGTATTAATAATCTCTCCTTCCACCTCCACACTGATCTATGATATAAAAGAGCCAACAAGCACTATCTAGACCTGGAAGTGAGTGTTCTTTTTTTCCTGGCAACATATGCAACAGTATAATTATACATGGCAAGAAGAATAATTATGAGCACAGAATGTACAGGACAAAATATTTTTGGCAAGTCTCTCATATCTGACTGCAAATATGCACACACACACACACACACACACACACAGAGAGAGAGAGAGAGAGAGAGAGAGAGAGAGAGACACTTATATACAGAGAGCTCTAGGGTACACTATAAGAACATATTATTTTGATAACAGAAAAACCAATACCATGAATAATGAACAAACGAATGAAATTTCTTAACGTTTTCATTCACAATGGTACATTTGTATCTCCATATTCACATTTGTCTGTTCTCTCCATCTCTGTCTGACCTGCTAGACACTCAGACATGCACACTTGATCAAAAGTGTGCTATTAAAACATCAAAACAAATGTTGTGCTTGGCAGAGATGATTTTGAAGAATATGGACACACACAAAAAGATTTGTAACCACTGATGGATGAGTCATCTTTCTCAGAGGGTGTGGACAGTTACTTTATGCATGCATTAATACAACTAGCCTTTGAGGCAGCAGTCTATAGACTCATGGAGTGAAAGTGGGAAAACTACTCAAGTGAGGTTATAGCTAAAATGGAACTTTACTCTGGACTTTTTAGGTCTGCGGGCACTGCTTCATTCATGCTAACACTGGTTCTCTAAAAAATTTGTTCCACTGAAAACAAGTTTTCACTCCTTTGAAATGCAAGTAGGGAAGGACTCTGCTATGAGTGGCAGAGTGCATGCTGTAAATGTGAAAGATCAGGTCTTTAAGTGGTAGAGGACATGCTTCATATGCCAAACATCTAAGAGAAGGACTTTCACTAAGTAATACAGCACATGCTTTACATCCAAAGCATCTAATCATGTTATTGACACCTTTTATCTTGTACTATCTGACAATGTGGACAAACTTGTTCTCTGGCCCCTTCACTCTCCCAGATTACAAAATCTGTCAAGTCTGGGCTGGATATTTGGAGGTGATTAATGCCTTCTTAAAATGGGGGTGTGTGATCTTCACTCACTTAAAGGAGAGAGTAATGAGATCCTTCTTGAAGAAAATTACTTTAGCTCCTGTAGTTCTTGATACTTGCTGTGTAGTTTCAAATTTTCCATTTTAGCATGAAGTGTTGGAATGTATGTTGGTTTCTTAACTCCAGGTAGGAGTTACTGAATGCATCAGGATCCCCCTATCCACAGGATCAGTATCCGTGCATTCACTTTTCCACTGCCTGAAAATATTAAGTAAAAACCCTCACAGTGTATTTACCAGAGCTGGCCACTAGAGGGAGCCAGAGATCATGCTATGTATAGCTTTCACTATTTCTGTGTTTTTCAGCATCCACGTGGAGTGGGGTGAGTCTTGGAACCAATCCCCTGTGGATACCGTGGTCCTGCTGTATTTGAATCCATTCTAGTTCATGTTCAGGTCTGGCTTTTGGCCTTAGTGACCCTAGCAGATGACTTACATCAGGAAATGGATTGGAGGAATATTACCCTATTGATTCTGCTGGACTGCTCACTCGCTTTCAACAGAGTCAAAAGAAGTTTTATTTTGGCAGGGTTTTTTCCCCCAGACTGACTGACTCTTTAAGAAAAGGCTTTTAATGGACTTGCAACATGTTATCTTTTTTAAAAAAGGATGTGTTAGTAAACCACTGCATGAATTGTTCATCTTGTCAGGTATGGCACAGGGGACAGGGTTTTAGGGTGGCTCTAGTCCTTTCCAGATGACCTCTTTTGGAAAATAGTATCTGTGGGTATCTTCACCCTGTGGCACTGACCTGTGGGGTGCTTCAAGATTCCATGTCATCCTCCATGATCCTAGTCATCTGCATTAAACCACTGGGAAAGTCATTAGAGATCTGAACTCAAATGTTATTGATACAGTATTCTTAAAACACTAAACCCTAATTTTTGATTCCAGAAAGACTATAAAACTTTTGAACCAACGTCTGGAGAAAGTGTTTTGATTGATGAAAGCAAGCAAGCTGAGATTACATCTAGACAAGACAGAGACATTATGGTTAGGGAAATAAACCACAATCTGGTATCTGATGAGGCTGCACTTCCTGAAGAAACAAATATGAAGACTGGGAGTGCTCATGGGACTGACTTTCACTCAGGAACTAGACTTGGCATTAATTGAGGAACAGTTTGTTCAGGTGACAGTGATGTCCAGGATATGTTCCAGCAGTTTAGGCTAGTACCCTGAACTGTGACTTTATCCAAGCTGGATTACTGTAATGTACTCTACGTGGAAATACCTTTAAAAGCTGTTTTAAAACTGCAGCTGGTGAAGAATCAGTGCTCCAACTGTTGCTGTGGGCTGGGCAGCCCCTTCAGGTGCCACCAATACAGTGCACCCTGGTTGTCAGTACATTTTCACAACCTTTAAAGCCTTAAATGCTTTGACTCAAGCAACTTGAATGAGGATCAGTCACACTAGCTTGCCCTCACTCTGAATTAGCTGTGGCCCTTCTCATCTGCCTACTTTCACTGAAAAGGCTTTTTGGATAGTGAGGCCCAGCTCTTCTGGCATAAGTTTCCATCAAGCACTTTGCCAGGACCCTTGTTATCCACCATTTGTGAAAGCACCAAAGACCCATTTTCTTACAGGCTTTTCTTTTAACTGCATTTTTGGAATGCTGACTTTTGTTGCAATTACTGCGGTTTATTTATTTAATTTTTAAATGGATTATTAGTTTTATTATATTGTTGAAGAGAATGGTAAACCAGTTCTGAGTATTTACGACTTGGAAAGCCCTGAAAAGAATCACCGTAAGTCAGAACTGATGGCACACGATGATTATTATATATTTTTTAATTATTATGTACTCTCTTTTGAGAAGTTTTCTACTCCTAAAAGTAGCCTAAAATTATTTGAAGTAAGTAAATAAGCTATATACATACATACTGCTCAAGAGGCAAGTGGCTAGTTCCAACATTAACATTCGTTGTTGAAAAAGAATCAATACAGTATGTGCATAGTGAAAACTATTTATTAGTAGCTGTGCCTGATCAGCTCCAAAAGTAGAGGCAGCTGTACTTTCATCTTGCAAATTAACCCTGTCTTGTTTCTTTCTAATATCCAATTTTTGATGAAACTTCACTATGCTAATTATACTCAATTGCTTCTTTGCATGGTAAAATAAAGTGTGCACTGTTTATGTACCAGCGGTATGGGGCTGGTACAATGTGTAGCCTGTATAATTTTTTAATTATACAGGATACACATTGCCCCTCCCCGGTGAGCTGGGTACTCATTTTACTGACCTCAGAAGGACAGAAGGCTGAGCCAACCTTGAGCTCACAGTTAGAATCTGTTGGTATCGAACGCTGACCATGAGCAGAGTTTTGGCTGCAATACTACAGTTAAACCACTGCGCCACATGTTCCTCATCGCACAATGTACTAGTCATTGAGTGAGCTGGACTGACTTCCTCAAGTCTGTAGCACTCCATCAGCAAAGAGCAAGGCTGGACTCTAAGTACCAAAGCATTCTAAGTACTGAAGCACATTAACAAAAAGGAGTACACATCCCAAAGCTCTACACACAGAGTAGGCTAAATATATCCCATGATCCACATGCAGCCCCCAAGCCATTTTTGTAGCTTCCCCCATGACCTCTAGGATTTTTGAAAAAAGCAACAAAGAACTGTAGCTGCAAACCATTCTCTGCTGCCTATACAACTCTGTGGTAGTATTATTCTGTTTACTTATTTATATGCTATTTTCTGCCAGAACTAGGCTCCAAAGTGGCACAGAATAGTTTAAAAACAGTAGACAATTAAAAGTGAATTTGAAAATATTAAATACAATTAAATGTATCACATTATTAAAATACAATTAAAATCAAAATGTTAAACTCTTGTTATTAAAATACTAATACCAGTTTACCTTAAACAAATAAACAAACAAATGGAGAAATGCAACACATCAACAAAAATCTTATAGGTCTTTGCTTCGCATTGGAAGGACAGGAGTGGGGGAAACCTAGCTTCTCTTGGCAAACAGCTGCAAAGCCTGGGAGCAGCCACAGAGGAGTCTCTCTTCTCAGGGTTCCACCAAAGAGGCCTCTCAAGGTAATGGGACTATAAGAAGGTCTTCTCCAGTAGATTTCAAAGGTGACTTTCATAGCTTATTTATCTTTAACTTTGTTTGATCTAATTTATTTATTAAAAACAACTTATTGCTTTTATTTTTGCTCAAAATGCTTGTTCTTTGCCTTAATAATCTTAATTGAAGAGGGAGGTATTTGATTGGCATGTTTACTTCCTGGAAGTAGGAAGTAATAACAAACAGTCCAATCAAGGAAATGACATCCTAGGAAGTAAACACAACGATTGAGGACTTCTTTGTTCAGTTAAGTTTATCAAAGCAAATAACTATAATTTAGATTAAAATAAAAGTGATTAGACCTCTCTAACAATTAAGTCAGTTATTCTAACACTAAGAAAAGTAAACCTTATAAATAACACATCCTGAGTTGAATGTCTGAAACCTATGATAATACCCTTCTAGCCTATTAAAAGAATAATGGATTTTGACTGGGCAGAAAGACGCATCAACTCAACAGAGCTGTACTGAAGAGTAACACCCTCACCCAAACAGGCACATTGCTTGAAACCCAATTTTCATCTGCTTGTCTGAGAAGGTGTAAGCAATGCAAATGGACTACTGGAACAATGAAAAGAATGGCAAGAAAACTTTCTGTATTTTGTTTGTTTATTTTTTGACTTCAACCCCACATTTCTCCCTGTAAAGATACTCAAGGCATCTTATGACCTGTGGCAGTTGAAAAAATATGGACGGCAAGATCCATGTTCCCTTGAGCATATGCATGGAGGACAGGGCTCCCACCAAAATGTTAGCTAAATGGGCATCCATTTAAGTGTACAACCTATATGACAGGGTGAACAGAGACCATGAAAAAGAATCGTAAGGGTTTCTCAAAGTAATGTTGTGATTTTAATGTTCATAATTGAGATAATTGCATTGTCTCTGCATTGAAACAAAACAGATGGCTTTAAAGCAAGGTGCATGGAGGAGATCTGTATGTGCAGAAACAGATGAGAAAGAGACTAGAGGAAGAGGGTTCAATACATGTTGAATCTTACTTCAGTAGTCACAGTTAAGGTTATATTACTATAATATGCTCTAAGCCTCTACAGAAAAAAAAAAAAAGGCCCAAATCCTGTTTCTATGCTACAGTAAGTCACAATTAGAATAGGCCCATTTGAATTAATGGAACTTACAGAGGAGTTAACTCACTAAATCCCCATGGGCCTGCTCTAGTGTGAGTTACAATGCAGTGCAACAGGATTTTGACCAATAATTCATATAGATTTATGCACATATTTCCTTGCACATGAACACACTCCAGAGATGTTTAAAAGTAGCATCCAAACCGGAGAATCATTCAGAACAGATTATTTGACCTTCAAAGTTCTAAGGCTGCTAGTCATCAGATGTGGCAGGAGAACAATTCGTGTGCCTGAATTATAGAAACAAGAGTTCCTCCCCGTAACTTTCTGCACTATATTGCTGAGGGTGCACACATGTCTCTAGTACCCGGCAACATGCATTTTGCCCTCTGCAATAGCTGCTGGTGATGCCAGAAGTGGAAATCCTTTCACAGAACAGAATCTTATCACAGAACACTGTTGCTAAATCGGGGGAAACTCTTATAACTCCAACTACAAATTACAGTATCTAACCTGGACGGCTGCTTAAAAAAAAATCCAGCAGCTCCCACGTCAAATATATCAAGTAATTATAACAAGGAGAAATAAGCAAACATTTGCACACAGACCTATATGTACTGTATTATAATCCTGAGATCTGGAGGATTATTCCCAGTACATGGTATTTGGTACAGATTCATTAAAGCAAATAATTAAAATGCAGCAGATATTCTGACTGCCAATTACTGCATAATATGATACATACTTTATGGGAATTTTATTATCCCGTAGAATATGTACTCAAAATTCTTAGAATATATAATGTTCTAAATCTCATTAATAGCTATCAGATTTTAAATATACACAGAACCACAGGAAAATCAGGGTGATTTAGAAAGACTTACGTTCTGCAGTTTGCATTATTATCTCATCAAGTTCTTTTTCCAGTTTTTCATACGTGTCAAGCCTTGCCTGGTAGTCAGAATTTTGTGCCTGAAGTTCTGAAATCCGTTTCTCACTCATAGCTTGAAGATTATAAAATTCTTTGGTTAAAACCTATGAAGTTCAAAATTAAACATAAAAGCAAAAGGTAGTAAACAGAGGGCTATAAATTAAGCTTGAAGAAAGGAAAGATGGAACAGGTCAAATATTTTTAAAGATTAGTTGAATTGCTATTTGATTTATCGTAATTTCGGCTCCGAACCTTAAAAGCCATTATTAAGCATAAATTTTATATTATAATCCTGAGACCACAGATCAGTGAATACCGGTGTTACAAAAGGAATCCACCGTTACTCCTTAGTTGATAACTATAATATCACTCCATTCATTTCTTAATGTCACTTGTGGTAATGTGCCAGAGAAATATAAAACAAAACTGACTGTCCTTGCGTTGGGGCTGCAAATCCCATGCCTGCTGAAATAGTCACAGACAGAGACAGCTAGAAAAAGAAACAAGTACCTTGGTCCAGGATTTACTGAGAGAGGTAATAAGCTCAACCAAAAATTAATAATTGTCAAATATACGTAGTACTAAATTGATCAGATACCTATCACAACAAATGTAGCTTATTCTGTTACATACACATTTGACACAATGCCAAATCAAAGTAGGCTTTTGGTAAGAGACAGAATGTCCTATTGGACTGGAACACCATGAAAAGTGTCCAGGCAGGACACAGGCTCAAAATGGAACTCCCTTTTCACTGAGACACATACATGAACAGATCAGTCCACTGTAATATTGAAAAATATTTTCAGTACTTTAATAACCAAAACAAAGAACTAAAAACTGAAACAGAGATTACTTGTGATAATATAATTTACAAGGTTATGTTAAAGGGCAATGTTCCATTATTTCCAACTGCTGTTGAAAGAAACCCATGGTGCCACTTAGGCATTACCTTTTTCTTTTCCTTTTTTATGAAAGAGAAGCATCACAAAGTATTATCAGATAGCTCAACTTTAAGGACATGATGGATATGCTGTCCAAAGGTTCTTCACATGAAAGAACACTTGGGATTGTCCCTTCAACTTGGCACTCCCGCAAGCATATTAAATAGCTAATATTGTGTTATGAAAATGATTGTGAAACAATGTTGCCATATACTGAATCAAAAAATTAATTCATCTACACAGCATTTATACTTTGTTGGCAGCCTTTCAAGCTTCCAGATAAAATAGCTTGGAATCACAGAAGAATCAGCAGAGCTATGCTTAGGCAGCCACCACCCTTTGTAGTATTTTTATTCTAGCAATGACAAAATCAAAAGAAACTGTGTAGTTTTAATACTGAGGCAAGTTGCAGCCCAAGCAGTTAGGGACTAAAATTTGAATTAGTAGATGAAGAAGCTGTATTACCTCTGCTAAAACAAGAACAAGACCAGATTATGGTACTGATAATAATAGTATCAAAAATAAGTGTAAAGATGAAGAATATAAAAAGATTCATAGTGCCAAAATATGATTCAAAGTAAGATTTCTGTAATGTTTATATAAAGTTAAAAGAACAGATTTCCATCATTACACTCAATTGACTGTGAACTAGAAGAACTGTAGATTGAAACCAGAGAGATTATCAGGGAAAAATAGAAAAAGACAACTACTGTAGTCTGAAAAAACAAAAAAACCTAGAGAGGTGACTGACATAAGTCTCAACATTATTAATGATAGACAAGATGCAGAAGTAAGATGAGATAGAAATAATGTCAGAATCCTGAGTACAATTTTTCAGTGAATGTCATATAGAGTCAAAGAGAATGATTATAATAATCAGTGCAAAGAAATACAAGAGAACAACAAAAGAGGAAAAACAAGAGATTTCCACAAAACCCAAGAAATCAAGAGGAAATTTAAACCTAGAAGAGGCATGCCGAAAAATCAACATGGGAACTGTTATCTGACAAGGATAAAATAAAGTGAGGATGGAAATAATATACAGAAGAGAACAAGGATAACAGATTCCTTTGAAGAAGAGTTGTGTCATGCAAGAAAAGAAGTTGAAAGTTGCTCTCAAAACACTTCAAATAAAGAAATTACCAGGAGTTAGGTGGGATACCAATAGAACTATTCCGAGCTATAGAGACTGAATCTATAAAAATCATAAAAAGACCATGCCAATAAATATGGGGAAAAAACTGGGCCACAGACTGGAAATCGTCAACATACATTCCAGTTCCCATGAAAGGAAATGCCAAAGCATGTAGTAAGTTTGTGATCATTACACTAATTTCCCATGCAAACAAGATTTTGCAACAAAGATTTTTAGCACATGTGGAGTGAGAAATGTCAATGTTTAAGCTGGATTCAGAAAAGGGAGAGGCAGTAGAGATCATATTACAATATTTTTTTGGTTACTAGAGCATACCAAAGAATTTCAGAAAAAAATTACTCTGTACTTTATAAATTACAGTAAAGTCTCTGACTATGTTGATCGTGAGAAGCTATGGATTTTTCTAGAAGAAATGGCCTCAACATCTGATTGTCTTGATGCTTAATCTATACTCTGGACAAGAGGTTACTGTTAGGACAGAATACTAATACTGTTTCCCATTCATAAAGGTTACAGACAAAGGTGTATTTTGTCTCTCTGCCTATTCAGCCTATATCCAGAACATATCACATGGAAAGATGGACTAGATTCAGATGAAGGAGGAGCAAAAATTGGCAGAATATCAATAATCTAAGATACAGAGATGATGCCATATTACTGGCAGAAGGCAGCTGTGACTTGAAATGACACCTTATGAAGGGGAAAGAAGAGCAAAAGCAAGACTGCAGTTGAATATTAAAAAGAAAAAAATCATGTTTACAGAAGAATTAGGTAAAGGTAAAGGTTCCCCTTGACATTTAGTCCAGTGGTGTCCGACTCTAGGGGGCGGTGCTCATCCCCGTTTCCAAGCCATAGAGCCAGCGTTTGTCTGAAGACCGTTTCCGTGGTCACGTGGACAGCGCAACTAGACACGGAACGCCGTTACCTTCCCACCGAAGTGGTACCTATTTATCTACTTGCATTTGCATGCTTTCGAACTGCTAGGTTGGCAGGAGCTGGGACAAGCGACGGGAGCTCACTCCGTCGCGTGGATTCGATCTTACGACTGCTGGTCTCCTGATGTTGCAGCACAGAGGCTTCTGCGGTTTAACCCACAGAGCCACCACGTCCCTCTCTACAGAAGAATTACTTAACTTTAATGTTGAAAGTGAAAAAAAAATCCAATTTTATGAGATTTTCTGTACCTTGGTTCAGTCATCAATCCAAATGGAGACTGCCAGAATTTGCCATGAATCCCCCCACCAGGCAGTACCCTGGGAGCTGCAGTCCAAAAGTGTACTTTAAAAGAAGAGCTTTTCTCACTTCCATGTGGGTCTTCGTCATCATTATACTGGCCTTTCAAGAAGAAGGAAACTGCTTCTACTGGTGCCTGGGAGTGGTGCAAGTGCTCATGGAAGTCTCAAGGGAGCATGGGACAGGTATTTCTGAGAGGCTCCTCTGTAAAGCCTATTAGGCAGTGAGACTATCCATCCCATGGTCCTTTGAGAGTTCCATGAACCCCTGCATCATTCTCAGACATCACTGGGAAGAGAATCCATCTTCTTGAAAGACCAATATAATCATAATGGAAAATAAGGCCTTTTATGGTGGGTTATTACTGCTTTTTGTTGTTCTAAGCATTTTTAAAATTGTGTTAATTCAGTGCTTATTTTAATGTGATACTCTATTAGACAATGTTTTAATACTATGGTTTAATGGTTTCTTTGTTGCATCTGTTCTTAAATTATGTTGTAAGCTGCCTTGGGTTCTGCAGGAAGAAAGGTAGGATATTAGTTAATTCATTATAATGGCACATCTCATCTTCTCCTGGACTTTGCCTGACTTCTTCCTGACTGTTTGGAAAAAGTCCTGTGCAAGGAGTTAACCTAAGACATTTTCCCATCAGTTTTAACTGACGGGTGGGAAGGGGAGGGGCAGGGGAGTACTGCTGGCTTGATAAAGAGGACTGCACCATGAAAGAAAAGACATAAACATACTTCTCAGTCACTTCATAATAAAGTAAGCACAAAAATTCTAAATTTGCCCAAGAGAATTTCTCTGAAATTTCTCTTCTGAAATTCTCTCAAATGAAAGTTCTTTTCAACCACAGCCAAGATTGGTTGAAGATGTAATCAGAGAAATGTTCATAGCATTTGTTTTATTATGTATGTACCAACAAAATAATTTGCCTTACAATTATAAAAATAACATATAATGATTAAAAAATCACTCTGTGTTAATGCACGGCAACAGATCTTATTTGTTTCTCTTTGGGCTGCTTCATGTGTTATTTGGCAGAATTGTTTTTTTAAAGTGATAAAATCCCTTATTAGTTAATTATCACTGAGATGGAAAGAGAGCAATGTTCATGTGCTGAAGACCCTCATCACTGTCCTGATCCACATAATGTATCAACTGAAACTTGCAAGAGTCTGGATGGTTTTCTTACATACTTCTAGTTTCCGCTGGTACTTTTCACATTCCAGCTGGCACTGTGAAAGGTTCCTGGAAGTTTCTTCCTGCATGAGTTGTGCACGTTCACTTTCAAAGGACTTCAGTTTGCTCTGATGGAGGAATTCAGCCACTTTGCTTTCTGTGCTGAGCTGCAACTGCCTGTACCTGAAAATAAGATAATGTAATATAAAGTACTGATATTTTAGTTGTCTAATAATGGCATTGCCCAACTCTAACTTTTATTTTGACTGAGATATGGCTACATTTCTTTTATTCGCTATGAAAAAACATGCACCAGAGAATTTTTAATAAGAAAAGTTTTTTGGATACTGAAAATTTCATGTTCTCATGATACAATAAAATATACAGTTTGGAATCTTCTCTTTTCATCTGAACAAGCATCTCATTTTTAGAACATCTGAATCTGTAACAAGACTATGAAGCACATGGATATCCATATCATGGACATCATGAAATCAAATTATAATGGAACAGTTGAAAGCAAACCCGGAAGTCAATTTGATAACCATCTGCTGTCAGACAACTGCATCAAATCAAGCTGCTTTTGCTTGTTCCTACTATTTCATTTAGCATTATAATCACTTCATTGTATCTGTACTGTTTCAGGATAAGTGAATATACAGTGAACAATGACTCAAATAAAAGTATTATTTATTTACTTTTTTGCAACAAAATGACGGCAAATTCTTAATGTATGTTATTTTCTTTTAAGTACTGTTTCTTTGCTTCAAAACAGTAAAGTGATTCTTGCCAGATGTTGCATTTACTTTTTCATCTAGTAATTAAATATACAGTGTTTTGCATTTTGGTTTAGTAAAATCTCTTATTTAGAGTGAAGCCAAGCTTACAGCTCTCTTTAAAGCTGCTTGCTTTAAAACAATTCCCCACGACACACACACTTTGCACCATAATGAGTCCTATGCTGCAAATAACCTGAGAATCATTAGGTCAGAAACTCTGAAATCAGCAAAACAGCCAACATTTAGATATAAAAGAACAAGAAGGCTGGATATTAACTCCTCTCCATCCAAATGACATCATTATCCAGAATAGAAATCTAATTTTAGAATACTATTAACAGACTAAAGCTGTTAAGTCTGTACATGCAAACCAATTCTACTGAAAGAATAAATTATACAAGCTTAGATGTGGACAAGACTGAATAGTTAAAATAGTAACATTTATTAAAATAAAATTAAACTAACTGAAGTTTCCCCTTTTTTAGATCTATTTGTCTGAAACATACGTTACTGTATTGTAAAAGAATGGAAGGGAAAAGGGAAAAGGGTGTGTGTTATGGTTTTAGGGAGAGAGAGTCAATTTGGACATGGGAGAATAAGATTCTAACAAGATGAAAAATGAGTATTATTGAAATTGGTTTCATATATTATGTGTAGGCATCCTTCAGTCTCGAGAGACTATGGCAGTGGTGGCGAACCTTTTTGGGCTCGCGTGCCCAAACTGGGAAAAAACCCCAACAACAACAGGGGGCAGTGTGCCGCGGCAGTGGCGGCGGAACTGGAAGTGGCGGTGGAAGGGGGAATCCCGGGCACGGAGGTGCCTCGAGACCCCACTCCGGATCCGCCGCCAGCACCAGCTGCTCTGGATCCTGACCCGCCGCCTGTCCGGGCACCAGCACCGCGGTTGCAGCCGCCTGCTCAGGTTTGGCTGCAGGGGGGGAGTGGGGAGGAGCGATCCGGCGACTTATGGCTCACGTGCCGGCACAAAGGGCTCCGCGTGCCAGCTGTGGCACACGTGCCATAGGTTCGCCATCGCTGGACTATGGTAACGTGCTCTGTATGGAGGATTTGGAACAGCATCTAGTGTGGCTGAGAAGGCCAATTCGAGAGTGACAATCCCTTCCACACTGAAGACAAATACAGTCTGTCACCTGTCCAGCTCCCTGATTTTGCTGCTTTCGGGACTGCCTCTTTGCCTCGGCCTGCTGGACAAGGGTCTCTTCAAAATGGGAGAGGCCATGCTGCACCGCCTGCCTCCAGGCTGAACGCTCAGATGTCAAGGTTTCCCATCTGTTGAGGTCCATTCCTAAGGCCTTCAGATCCCGCTTGCAGATCTCCTTGTATCGCAGCTGTGGTCTCCCTCTGGGGCGATTTCCTTGCACTAATTCTCCATACAGGAGAACTTTTGGAATCCGACCATCAGCCATTCTCACGACATGCCCGAGCCAACGTAGACGTCGCTGTTTCAGTAATGTATACATGCTAAAAATTCCAGCTCGTTCTAGGACTACTCTATTTGGAACTTTGTCCTGCCAGGTGATACGAAAAATGCATCGGAGACAACGCATATGGAACGTGTTCAGCTTCTTCTCCTGCCATGCACAAAGGGTCCAGGACTCACTGCAGTACAGGAGTGTGCTCAGGACACAGGCTCTATAGACCTGGATCTTGCTATATGCCGTCAGCTTCTTATTAAGCCATACTCTCTTTGTGAGTCTAGAGAACATGGTAGCTGCTTTGCCAATGCGTTTATCCAGCTCGACATCTTGGGAGAGAGTGTCAGAGATCGTTGAGCCAAGGTACACGAAGTCATGAACAATCTCCAATTCTTGCGTGGAGATGGTAATAGAGGGAGGTGAGTCCACGCCCTGGCCCATGACTTGTGTTTTCTTCAGGCTGATTGTTAGTCCAAAGTCTTGGAAGGCCTTGCTAAAACGATTCATGTGTTGTTGGAGGTCTTCAGCAGAGTGGGCAACAATGGCTGCATCATCGGCGAAGAGGAAGTCCCACATGCATTTCAGTTGGACTTTGGTCTTCGCTCTCAATCTAGAGAGATTAAAGAGCTTTCCATCTGATCTAGTCCGGACATAGACACCTTCTGTTGCAGTTCCAAAGGCGTGCTCCAGCATGACAGCAAAAAAGATCCCAAAAAGGGTCGGCACGAGGACACAGCCCTGTTTCACTCCGCTTCGGATGTCAAAGGGATCTGATGTTGAGCCATCAAAAACTACAGTGCCCTTCATTTCCTCATGAAAGGACCTGATGATGTTAAGGAGTTGAGGTTTCATATATTATAGTAGATAATAAATAAGTATGATAGGGATATATTCTGAAGAACTGTTTGGTAATATTTAATTAACAGTATTAATTCCAGGGAGAGATGATATTAAAAGGGAAATAGAGGATGGGAGAAGGAATGCAAACTGGTCAGTTAAAGGTTCTTTAAAGTTAAAGAATCCACCCATACAAGTCTTTTAAAAGAGATATTTAAGAGATTGGAAAAAAGAAGGAAAGAGTCTAATAATGGCAGGTGATCTGAATGTGGTTATGGATAAAAAGAAGGATTAATCAAACCCCATTAAATCTGAGAAAAAATAATAGTATTATGGTCTTGAATAGAATAAGGAGGAGTGACCTGAAAGATATTTGGAGTGATGACAGAAGATGAAAAGAAATTTACACTTCACTCCTCTGTCCATAATCTAGAATAGATTACATATTTGTATCTAATCAACTGATTTTGAGAGTAATTAAAATGGAGATAAATCTTATAAAAGTAACAGAACATGCTTTATTAAATATGGAGTTTAAAATTAAATGTGATTATAGAGAAGCTAAGAGTTGGAGATTCAATACTTTTTTTAACAAAAGAAAATAATACATAAAATAGAAAAAGAAAGGAGGGGAATATGGGACATTAATGATAGGGAACACTGCAAGCATAGTAATATTTGGGACACTATGAAGTGACAATCAGAGGGATTGGTATCAGGGAATCATGTTACCTTAAAAGACGATGATAAAATCATATGAGAAACTTTCAGATAAAATATGATTATTGGAAAGAAAATATATGATGGATAAGAATTAGAGATGGGGGAATTCGTATTCATATATGAATACCAATATCCCTGCATAGGTGGCAATATTGAGGGTCCAGCCCCATGGGGCCGGACGGTCCACTCACCGATCCACCGCTGCTGCTGCAATTCTTCCAATGGCTCTGCGGATCACAATCTGCGAATCACTCTTCAACCTTGCAGCGGGGCTTGTCCTCCCACCTCCTGCCAGGAGTGGTTAGCCAATTGCGATCTGCGAAGCCACTGGAAGAATCGCGGCGGCAGTGGCAGATAGGTGAGTGGACCATCCAGCCCCATGGGGCTGGACCCTCGTTATCGCCACCTATGCAGGGATATTGGTATTCGTATATGAATACGAATTCCCCCATCTCTAATAAGAATAAAAGCATTATTTCAGAGATACAAGCAAAAAGGAAAGTATTAGACATACAGAAATGGAAAAAGTTCAGAGTAATTTAATATATTTCAGAAGAGAATATTTTGAACATAGTAATAGAAATTCAGGAATGTTGGCCCAAAGCAACGCAGGTTAAACAAGCTAGGAGCATTATTAGAGCACTTAAAATGATAGGAGCAAACTGTAATTTGATGAAAGATAAATTGAATATCTTTCAATATTTTAATCAAAAATTATATTCTGCAGGGAAGCTTTATCTGGGAAGAATTAAGGAATATATTGGAAAAAATGTGGGGAATACACTCCAAGAAATGGATACAGATTTAATGGAACAGCCAATAAGAGAAGAAGCAATAGAGGAAATAATTAATAAATTTAAAGTAGGGTAGATCCCAGGAATGAATGAGTTGGGACCAGAGTATTATAAAATTTTCAGAAGAATGTTGGTACCAAACGTCCCTTTTTTAATAGAGTGAAAATATTCCATTATCTTGAAATAATTCAATAATTATACTAATCCTAAAAATGACCCAACTGATCTTGGAGCTTAGAGACCTATCTCTTTAATAAATCTAGATGCTAACATATTTGCAGGAATATTAACAGAGAATGAATAATTTTATTACTAAATATATTAAAACAAATCAATGTAGATTCATTCCAGGAAGACAAATGGCAAGCTTGACTAGAAGAGTGTTAAATACAATAAATGTAATAACAAAACAAAAGATGAAGATGGGTATAATTGGATACTTTTAAAGCATTTGATTTCATGGGATGACCCACATTAAAAATGATAACTTAGGTATTAGGCTTTGGGGAACAATTTAGGGGAATAATAGATCAATTATATGCAGAGAATACCAGAGCTATATTGATAAATGATGGGAATAACAGAAGAGATATCTCTATGCTATGGCATTAGAAAGGAATGTCCTCTTTATCCAGTGTTGCTTGCTTTAGTTATAAACTATCCGCAAATCTTATTTAAAAAGATAAAGAAATGTTAGGTACTGGTGTTAAAGACAGAGTTATTGGAAGAGGATAACTTTAAAACATTAAAGCAAGATTTAAAAAATAAGTCTGATGATTTAAGGAAAATTGGATTGTCATAGTTTGGCAGAAGTTTTTTTTATGTTAATAAAGATAAATGAAAAAGAGTCAAAGGATTGGCAAAATATGGTTAATACATTTTGTAATGAAGACAAAAAGTTAAGGATTAGTAAGAAGTGATTATATAAATCTCAAAAAGTTGGAGGGTTGGGGCTTCCTAATTTAAGGTTATACTATATAGCCAATGAATTAAGACATACACTAGATATGATAGCTTACTCTAATAAACTAATTTGGCTAAATATGAAAATACAAGAATTACATGTGGACTCTGTAAATATTCATTTTTGCGAATTCATAAAAAACATAGTAAAAATATAGAAAATTCTTCCGTTTGAAATATGTTTTTAATCTGGAACAGATTATAGAAAAATATTTATTCCACCAGTTTTTTGCATTATGTCCAGTGGTAGAGTTGGAGAAATTTCCAGAAAATTTGTAAGAATTGATTGCAAATTTATAAAGAAAGTGACAAGTTATTAGAAAAAAAAATTGCTTAGAAAAATGAGGAATAAAGAGCAAATAAAAGAAGGTATAGGAATGAATAAAATGTATTGGTATAACATTATTCAATTAAAGTAATGAACAAAAGTCTGGATAAAAAGAAATGTTAAATACAGAAAAGTTATGAACTTTGAAGAGATTATATTACAAAAGGAAAGCGCAGCTGGAAATAAGGTAATGAAAGGTACAATGAGTAAAATTTATAAAATATTATTGGAAGCAGAAGATCAGGAAAGTTTATTTAAAACTGTGGCGTCCACCCAGGTCATGAGTATTCATATGCTATTTGCATAGACCAAGGGGAGTGCTGGAGGTGCAGAGTCATGAGATACAAGAGACTCAGCAGGAGGAGGGGGAGTTAGATAGGGAGTTTTAGTTGAGGAAATTGAGAGTTTAGAGAGTTTTGGAGTTTGGGCAGGAGAGTGGGGGTTGAGAGGGATAAAGGAGAACATTTCTTTAAGAGTTAACAACATTGCTTATTCTATCAACATCTGTAACAATAAACAATTTCTATTTGGTTCTTTTAAAATGACATATGGCCTGGACCTCGATTATTAATAATACATAATGTTGATGTAATCAACTGGTGGCAGCTGAGGGGCACGTGCCGTAACGCAAGTATCACAGCTTTGACAATACTACCCAACTTGCTTCCCCATCCCTGGCCAATAAAAGTTCTGTACCACTCTTTGCCTGGCGCGAGAGATGCCCATGTGTGCCCCAAATACACCTCTGTGTGCCTTTTCTATAATATTTTATCTGTATTTAACAGGGACAATTAGCTGTTTGTGGGGTCCTCCCCCCCCCATGAGGAGTCATTAAAACCTCTCTATATATTAAATCTTTTTCCACACAATACCTCTTTGGGTGTTCAGGGGTCAGTGGAATGGGATTCTCATTAACTTTCCCAAAGCAATCACTCAAGGTAACATCTTCCTTCTGCTCATTAATAGAGGAGGAACTACTAGGATTTCTCATTAGCACTAAATCAGCTGTCTCTTTCATTTCAGGTTGTTCCTCTAAAGTGGGTCTTTCAACAAGAGTTTTAGTGCTCCCCTCAGAGGCTTCAATCTGCCTCACATGAGAGCGGGTTACTATTAAAACACTGCACATGCTTGGCTAGATCAAAACCAATCAAACAAGGAGCTGGGATCTGATCTGACACTGCTACTTTCATACCAGACCACCCATGGTACTTCACTGCTATTCTACCCATTGGTAGAACCACAGAGTCCGAACTAATGCCTTTGAGGGTGATGACCTCATGTTCTAACATTTTTTCTTTAGGAATGATGTCTGAGTGACAAATAGTAACTTGGGAACATGTATCTTTTAAATCTAAATACTTTATGTTGTCAATAAAAATAATTTTCCCAGAGTTATCCAGTAAATCTTCATCACACTGTATAAAAAAAACATTGTAACACTGGTTTCAGGAATTTCTGGGCTCTCTGCCAAGTCCGTTTCCTTAGCAACAGTGCTGCTGCTGGTAGAGGCCTCAACTTCAACTGCCGATTGCTGCAACCTATTACAGTGGAACCTCTACTTACGAACGTCCCTAGCTACGAACGATCCAACTTACGAACAGCTCCGTTCGCTAAATTTTGCCTCTACTTGCGAACAGAGCTCCAACTTACGAACCGAAAAAAAAACTTTCCTGCCCTTTTTTTAACCTTAGGTCATCTTAGGTTAAAAAAAAAAATTCTCCCCCTAGTGGTAGAGTACGGATTAACTGGCTTTGCATTAGTTCCTATGGGAACTAATGCCTCTACTTGCGAACGGCGCCTCTAGATAAGAACGAAAAACAGCCGGAACGGATTAAATGGTTTTCAATGCATTCCTATGGGAAATCTGCCTCTACTTACAAACGTTTCAACTTAAGAACAGCATTCCAATATGGATTAAGTTCGTAAGTAGAGGTTCTACTATATGCTGCAAGCAAAAACCTTTTTAGGCTGATTGTAATTTTTATTCTTTTGAGTTTCACATTGAGCCGAAAAACGTCCCACTTCCCCACAGGAAAAACATTTCTTATAGGCTGTAGGTTCAGAATAAAGGGTTTTATTAACTTTTCCCTCAGGATTATTTGATTTCAGGGGACTGTACTATGGGGATGAGGGTTTGGCTCTAATATGGCTTTCCTGAGAGAGAGAGAGAGAGAGAGAGAGAGAGAGAGTGCCCTTTCCCTTTCTCTTTGCCTGTTTTCTTGCACAAATTCCCTTCTGTTTTCTTGCTCAAATTCCCTTTCAAGTTCTCTGATTTTTTCTCTTTCCAATTTTCATAGCTTGCTCCTCTAATTGGGTTTTCAAAGCTAGCTCCTTCTCCTTAAGTTTAAATTCTTGTTTTGGTGGCAGCTGAGGGGCACGTAGCATGAGCTCTTCGTTTGGTGAAACAAACAGGGGCCACGTAGGGATTGTGACAAAAACATAATAGGAAAATGTTCTGGGGAAAAATAAGTAGCAGTGTTTAGAATAATATAAGGAATATTGAAATCTATGTCAGTAAAGATAAAATAAAATTTCTATACATTGATTTGCAGGTGGTACTTGACTCCAGTGAACTAAATCAAATAAATTCTAATTATTCTAAGATGTGCCAAAAAGCAGGTAAGTATATTCATATATAGTGGGAATGTGGGAGAATATAAACATTTTGACAAAAGGTTTTTAAGGAAATAAATGAAATAATTAAATTATACTTAGCTATATGAAAAGAACATGAGAAGAACATGACTGAATTGTGCCCTCTGGTTATGTTTCTGAGCAACTAGTAGTCGGAAGCACACTGTCTGATACAGCAGATAATATATAGTCACCAAGATTCAGATATCCTATCCTCTATGAAGTTCTCTAATGCATTTTCTGAGTGATTCCTGTTGCTGGATAACATTACATATTAAGGTAGAAAAATTCTACAGTTGGAATTGTGTGAAACAATTATTTTAATTTGCCAGGGAGATTTACTAGAAGGTTGCAGATAGTAGTATTATATGAGGGAGTAAAAACGTATGCCTCTCAACTTTCTTTACACCATGCACAATTTTTAAACCCCTGTATTATACCTTCCCTTATTTTGCCCCATTCTAAACTGAAGTCTCAGACATAACGTCTGCCTACTTGAGAACTGCTCCAGACTGTAAGCATTGTTGTTTCTCACTTCCAGCTCTAAAATATTCTTTTTCAAATGTGTCAACCAGAATTCCATGGAGCATTCCATGTTTGATCACACCACAGATTTGTATGAAGATGCTTTCTGGAAGACCTGGGGGTAGGAGTGATCAGGAAAGTCCACAGCCCCCTTCATCAAGCTTTATTGGAATCCAACTCACATGATAATTCCATTAATTTTAACAAGAAAGACCAAACTTTCTAATTTAAACTGCTGAAATCTAATCCCTTAAACTTGGCTCAATATCTCCATAATTTCTCAGTTTTGTTTTCATGGTAGCATGCATAGAATTTTGTTAACATAAAAGAAAGTGGGACTTAGCCAATGGCATGGAATGATTATCTTGGCTATGGTTAAAACATCTGAAGCAAGCTGGAGCAGGGAGCAACATTTGTTGGTTATAGCAAAACTAACAAAAGTATTTCATTATCAACATCTGACACAAAGCTCTCAACTTTTGGGAATAATCAGATGATCTACTATCAAAACTGGAAAATTTCTTGGATCATTATAACAGCCTCCTCTCTGCCATCTTTAAAACTGAAACAGTTCCACTACATAGATATGGTTCTTACGTGTCACTGCAAGTCTTCTATCATAACAATAATAATTTGTAATATATTATCGCACATTAAGATACTACCATTTCAGATACTATGGCCAAAGAAAATGTATAATCACTTCTGAGATTTCTGTCTGAATGTAACATTTAATCCTACATTTAACATTTAATCCTAACTATGTTTCCCCAGTTACTTAATCTTATCACAAGTTCATTTAAAGAGGCTGTCAAGGTTTGAGAATCTGTAGGTACAGAGTACTAAAATAAGTAAAGGGAGTGTAAAAAAATACAACCCTGAAAAGGTACACTGTACTTTTAAAATCAAGGTTTCAACACTAGTGTGTGAAAGGTCTCTACAAGACAATCACCTAGATCTCCGTTGGAGCTATCATAGGGAAAGCAAGGTCAGTATAAAAGAAAAGTTCCTTACAAAGGATTTGTTTCCTAGCAAGCTAACACTTGAGTGTGTACATGTAAATATTGAAAATAAAAATGAAAGTGTAACATTGGAAAAGAAAAAAAATCCTAGACCATGAAACTCCTAGAATACTAAAATGTAAGTACAACAAATTGGTACCTCACAAAATCCATTCAACAGCAATTTATGCTCCTGGTGTTTTGGTAGTTTTGCAAGTGTTCAAAGGACCTAGTCATAATATAAACAATATTTTGCTATGCTGGAAGTTTCTCATCTTCATTACTTACTAGGATTGTGGATTGCTGGCTTAGCAAAAGTAATGCAAATTCCGACAGATATTCCAAAATACGCATTTAATAGGGCAGTGTTTTGCTGTACCAGCAAGCCTAAATTGTTGACAGTTGAAGAGAAAAATAAACAAATGAGAGAAATATAAACATAAGAAACAAGACAATGACACATGCCACACAGAACACACAAAGATATCAGGCACTAATCACCAGACATCAAAGAGCAGGAGGCAATGATGCAGCAGCTGACTTCATTTCCAGAAGCCGAAAACATACAAAAATAAAGAGATCATGGATTTCTCTCCATAGATTCAAACTGCCAGAGTTGAAACACAGAGTATTTTATTGTGTGTCTGAATATGCTTAAAGGCTAAGAAATGTATTTTGCTGACATATCTTTTTACTTCTAAGAACTTTGATGTTTTAACAGATGTATTCTCTGCTTTTTGATTGTGCGCATAAGCTCCTGTATTGTTAGAATGCAATTAAAACATTATTTTATTATTATTATTATACTTTTATACTCTTGCAGTTTTGGACTGAATTATGACTTAAGTATATTGTCTGCAACTTGAATTTAGTCTGCATGTATTTTTAATTATTTGCATGTATTTTTCATTGCTGTAAATTTAATTTCTGTGTAACTGAACCAATATACTTGTAACTTCTCAAAAAGTTACATTAAATAAACAATGTTTGCATTAACTATTGGAATTATATGCATAGAAGCAATGTCGTTGAATAAAGTTTGTAGAAACAGGTAAGCTGATGTTGCCTGGAATCATTGTAACAATGAAAATACTTATACCTTGATATCCAGATTAACACTGATATGATTGACAGGGGTTATCTGGTTTCACACTGGAATCAACTTTCTAAGGGATAAATATCAGTGATAATGGACCATCACAGACTCAAATTACAAAGAGCTGTTAAAATTTTTTATAGAGCTCTGGGGTTAAAGTTTGAGTGTCATACTTTTGACCTTGACAGGGTTTTTGTGCATTGCTGATAAACCTAAACAAAAGCAATGAGAATTAGCATTTGTTCTTAAAATGGGTCTACTCTACGGTATCTCAAAATAATGTTTACTATTAGTCTGTCATCATCATCATAATCTTCCTCAACCATATAGTCTTCACAGAAGATCACTTATTTTGGCTCTGCCTCTTTTCTCCGACAAATCACACTATACAACTTTTTTACTGGTCTTTGACCGTAATAAAGTTACTACTACTACTATACAACATTTGATCTTAGCCAAAATGCCAAAACTTTGGATGTATGATTCCCTAACTAGAAAGAGTAGTGTCAGGCCAGAGGTGGGATTAATACCACAATAAAAAATACATATATTGTTGGTATCTACAGTATATCACAGAACTGAGTACACCCCCTCACATTTGATAAATATTTTAGTATATCTTTTCATGTGACAACACTGAAGAAATGACACTTGGCTACAATGTAAAGCAGTGAGTATACAGCTTGTATAACAGTGTAAATGTGCTGTCCCCCCAAAATAACACAACACACAGCCATTAATGTCTAAACTGCTGGCAACAAAAGTGAGTACACTCCCACCACCATGCTTGACTGTAGGCACGACACACTTGTCTTTGGACTCCTCACCTGCTTGCCGCCACACACGCTTGACACCATCTGAACCAAACACGTTTATCTTGGTCTCATCGGACCACAGGACATGGTTCCAGAAATCCATGTCCTTAGTCTGCTTATCTGCAGCAAACTGTATGCGGGCTTTCTTGTGCATCATCTTTAGAAGAGGCTTCCTTCTGGGACGACAGCCCTGGAGATCAATTTGATGCAGTGTGTGGCGTATGGTCTGAGCACTGACAGGCTGACGCCCCACCCCTTCAACCTCTGCAGCAATGCTGGCAGCACTCATACGTCTATTTCCCAAAGACAACCTCTGGATATGATGCTGAGCACGGGCACTCAACTTCTTTGGTCGACCATGGCGAGGCCTGTTCTAAGTGGAACCTGTCCTGTTAAACCACTGTATGGTCTTGGCCACCGTGCTGCAGCTCAGTTTCAGGGTTTTGGCAATCTGCTTATAGCCTAGGCCATCTTTACGTAGAGCAACAATTTGTTTTTTCAGATCCTCAGATAGTTCATTACCATGAGGTGCCATGTGGAACTTCCAGTGACCAGTCTGAGAGAGTGAGAGCGATAACACCTGCTCCCCCTTCACACCTGAGACTTGTGACACTAACGGGTCTCATGACACCAGGAAGGGAAAACGGCTACTTGGGCCCAATTTGGACATTGTCACTTAGGGGTGTACTCACTTTTGTTGCCAGTGGTTTAGACATTAATGGCTGTGTGTTGCGTTATTTTGAGGGGACAGCACATTTACACTGTTATACAAGCTGTATATTCACTGCTTTACATTGTAGCCAAGTGTCATTTCTTCAGTGTTGTCACATGAAAAGATATACTAAAATATTTAGGAAATGTGAGGAGGTGTAACTTCTGTGATATACTGTATATGTTGATCTATAAAATGTAGGCATCCTTCAGTCTCGAGAGACTATGGTAACGTGCTCTGAATAGAGGTCTTGGAACAGTGTCTAGTGTGGCTGAGAAAGCCAATTCGAGAGTGACAATCCCTTCCACATGTTGATCTATACAGACTAAACTAAAACATTTATAACTATTTCATGAATACCTTTTTTTAATTAATATGTTCGTATCTACAAATAATATTTCACAGATCCTAAAAAGACTGGTCTGTCAACATTTGCATAACTATGCTGCATATGTGAAGACTTTGCAGGTTCGCATCGCAATGAAAATATAAAATAAATAATGACCACTGCTGCCAAAGAAGTCTAGATAACAACATAGTTATGAGAATTTTTGGAAACAAGCTATTTTACTTACAATTCTATGAATGACTGGAAATATTTATGTCAACCAGGGTATTTCTAACACAGTGCTATGTATTTTGACAACAACAACCAGCTTACTTTGCAAAAAGAGAATTAAATGAAAATCTATTGAAGGTGGAGAAAATAGGAGGGGTTAAGGTAGATGCACTCAACCAGGTGACTGCAGTAAGAAACAGACTACAAAGATTTTCAAGTGATGCCTACAGGGAGCAAGGTGGCATATAAATAATTTAAATAAATAAATAAAATAAATGCACCCATTTGTTTGGGGTATGTTAAAGAATTCCAGTGGTGACTCACTGACAGCTAGCTAAAAGTAACTAAATGTTAGCCCATTTGCCTTATGTATGCATAACCTAGCAACCAGATTTGAACCATTAGTAATTAGGTAAGAGCTTGGAATTATTTAAGTGGGGCAGGAAGCATTATTTTTTAAAACACACATGCTGTTTAAACATCCAGAGAAGTTTGATGGTATATAGTTTCTGACCAGGATTCAGTTATTTTATGTGTGCCCAAAGGCCTGGGAGTTCCCTACAGCAGGGGTCCCCAACCCCCAGTCCGCGGCCCAGTGCCGGTCTGTGGCCTTGGCAGGACCAGGACGCGGAGACAGATCTCCCAGCACCCCCCCGCACTCCTCCCGCCCACCTGTCCCACCCACCTGTGCGTGCATGTGAGTGTGCCCCGTCCACTCGCAAGCGTACCCCGCCCACCTGCGCATGCACAAGCAAGTGCCCTGCCCATCCACGCATGCGCAAGAGTGCGCCTCGCCCACCTGCAAACACAGGGGTGCCCCCTGCACACGGACCCCACCCACAAGTGGTCCGCGGTTCAGAAAAGGTTGGGGACCACTGCCCTCCAGAATGCTAGCCTTCTCTCAAACCCTCGGAACAATAAACGCTGATAGTGTACCACACACTCTTGTCTACTTGCTATATGACATGATGGTGGTGCTGTTCAACATACAAAATGCATGAGCACCAGGAACTCATTACCTAGATCTTTCGTTCTCAGCCTCTTATTCCATTCTATTCAATTACTGCAACAAGGCAAGTAGGAAAAATCAGTTCCCTAACTCACTGGATTGAAGTCTTTGAAAATCTCCATGGCTGGAACATTGAGAAAGAAGTTGCGCCAACATTCACTACCTGTGTGCCATCACCCAAGTAACAACCACCCTCAAACCCCAACACAAAGTCTGGTGTTATCATGTTGGATAGCTCAGTGGTTTAGGCATCTGTCTGCTGAGCCAGAGATTGGGAGTTTGATTCCCCACTGTGCCTCCTTGACAAGGGCTGGACTCGATGATGCATAGGGTTCCTTCCAGCTCTGCAGCTCTAGTATTAAATTAATTAAGTATTAAAACTAGTAGTACTACTAGTAAACAAGGACTCCATCTCTTGGCTTATCCTGAACACCAAGAAAGTGGTGTTCAGGATTGAGTTTCTGTTTGTCTATTTATTTATTTATTTAATTTGTATCCCGCTCCCGTTAGTGTCACAGCACTACTCTGGGCGGGTAACAGCTCGTAAAACAGAAAACAGAAATAAAAATAGAAACATTAAACATGCAACAGCTCTTAAAACAACCACCACCACCAGGCAGGACTCCTCTTCTGTGGGTTCAGCGAATTCCACGGCAAGAAAAGAGCACCCACTCCCCTAATCCATTGTTTTCATGGCAGGCAGCTCTTTTGGAAGATCCCTTAATTTAAGACTCAAAGGGGTGGGGGTGAGGATACAGGAGTTCACAGCAGTGTTCACACTGCTGCTATAATTCTGCCAACGCTATTTTGCTCTACCCTTTGAAAACTAAGAATATTTTTGGTGAAACACAGCTTTCTTTACTTTGATGATACTACACAAACTGTGTGGCACAGCACACTAACCAGCAACACTCTCTCTCTCTCTCTCTCTCTCTCTCTCTCTCTCTTTATGGCAGCTATCTATAAAATAATGAGCAGTATTTATAAACCAGAAAGAGTTCAAATGTTTCTGTGAATAGGCAATAATAATAAATAAGAACAAAGTTCAACTTGTCAGTTTCTTCAGTCTACAGCCATAAAGTCTTTCTCTTCTTTACTTGCTTTACTTTTAATTTTAAACAATTTCTGTTTATATATATTGCTTTAACACTACTACTAACGAGACCACATTTCTATTCAATCTCTCATAATACACAGCCTCCTCACAAACCAAAACCACACTTCAACACACACATCTTACTAACAGTTCTTTCTCACCCTCTGTAACTTTCATACTGTCACTCCATATATGCAAGCAGAATCACTCCAGCCAGGAACTCCACAGCTCATTGTTCCTATCGTAAATACTGTTTGACATTTCTCAACTGCTAACAACCACTCCTGGCACACATCCCACATACAGCTGTCTATCAACCCCAGTCACTTAGCATGCAAGCAAATACAACCTTGTAAACAAAAAACATATGCTATGGGAAACTGCCATACTAGCCATACAGAATATCCAGACAGAATGCACTGTAGCATTAACCAGCTGCAGATCTGAACTTGTGAATATGTGATAAGAGCAGTTTAGAAAGAAAAAGGAGTTGATGTTCTAGAGATGATGTTCCTTTAATTACTCTTTTCCCCACATGCCTAGTAAGATATAAACAACCAATTCCTTCACTTTCTCACTGAGAAGTCAAAGGAGGATTTTCCTCCTTTCATTTTGTATCAAACATGAACCACAATACAATCTCACCACAAAAGGGAAGATTTGTTTTGCATATAAGCCCTTGTGCAAAGTGAAGTCTTAAGTAGTAGAAATTATTTTCACAGCTCTGCCCTGCCATTTCCTGATGCCAACACAAAATTGCACTCCTTTGTTTTGTGCCAAAACTGTAAGGCACAAGAGAAGTCCCAAGAAAAACCTACACAATATTTGACTTTGCTGAAAAGCGCAACAGAAAAAAATGAGACAGAAGGTTCATTCTTCCCTAGATCCCTTACTAGCAACAAAACAACTTGGGGAGACTGAAACTAACCGATGAATAGTAACTTTAGCTAAATTTGGTGGGTCTCTCACTATCCCGAACTAGAGGTGAAGAATCTTACCATACAGCTAACGGGGCAATATGTAAGCTTGTAGGGAAGGATATAATTAATACTGATATGAACACTAATTTTTAAAATCTAAACGGCAGAAAACTCAAATCCATGTCATTATGGATTAACATACAGTGGTGCCTCGCTAGACGATGTTAATCCGTTCCACGAAGATCGCTGTCTAGCGAAAACATCGTCTAGCGAAGCACGTTTTCCCATTGGAATGCATTGAAATCGCTTCAATGCGTTCCAAGGGAAAAGGCACTCGTCTTGCGAAATTTCCCATAGGGAAACCTCGTCTAGCGAGTGAGGGTCCCCATAGGAATGCATTGACAGCTGCACTGACAGCTTTTGACCACTAGTCGGCGCACTCCTATGGGGAAACCTCATCGTCTAGCGAAATTCCCCATAGGGAAACATCGTTTTGCGAAGCGCAGTAGCGCTCGCAAAAAGGCATCGTCTAGCGATTTCCTCGTCCTGCGAGGCAATCGTCTAGCGAGGCACCACTGTATTTAGAACCACATATTTTTGAACTAGCCTAATAATGGTTTATTTATGCAGGAAACAACCATACTGATTTAAATAATACCAGTAATCTTCCAGTAAATAATTAAAATTTTGTAGCCACTAACACAATATTAAAACTGTCTTCTGATATTTTTCCTCATTCTCCTGATTTTCCCCACCCCCATAACACATGCTAGAAACTCAAGAGACATATAGAATTATAAGATCAGTGTATCTGAACACTGTTTCCTCTTGTAGACTTATGTATTTTTACCCAGGAACCAACAAAGTAATATTTAGGAGCAGAACCTATGGTCTAATGTAGTGCTTTAAACTACAAATATTTAAAAACACATTCGGATGTCAACAATTCTAATGCTATTTGACCAAGAGCATCCATTTAAAATATTCTCTCCTTGATGCCTCAGATAGTCAGCTTCCCAAAAAACTGAAGTCTAGTGCACAATCAATCAATCAATTAAAAAAAACACCAGTAGATCTCCACCACATATTTTTGGCTGAAAGCACTCATGAAAGATAAAGAAAGATTAACTTAGGGAGATTTCAGTTCCTAGTGAGACACACTGAGTTTTCTCTTCCTCCGCATAATCTGTTATTGTGGCAATACATTTCTGCCATTCCTATCCTCCTCCTTCCCTCAGGGCTGGGTGAAAAATCCATGAACTGTATGTGCTACCCTAGCTTGTGCCACCAAAGAAGGTGAGGAGAAACTGATCTATTTCACTAATAGTCCAAAGGATGCCAGAAAGTTTCAGCAAGACGCAGCATTTTAACTGAAATATGCAAAGAAAGAAAAACATATTGTCTGCATTGCCTTTTCTATATAGTACATTCTGCAGTGATTTACAGTTGGGTTTTCAATCCTGTTGGAAATGGGGGAAATGAAACTCATAAATTCAAAGTATATGCAAAAGGCAAAATAAAAGTGATAAAAACTGTCTTTATCAAAGTAATAGAATTCACAAAGAGCATGTTGAAACCAGTTCAAATACTACAAACAAATCAAATACTAGGGACATTTAAAACCCAAGCCTAGAGAAGAAACATCTGGATTCGTCACTAATGCATATAAAATGCATGTTTTTTTAGAATTTATCTAATGGAGACTGATTCAATTGCTGCCCAGATACCCAATACCCAAGACTTGATTGAAACCTGCCTTCTTATTATGCTGGACCTTACATGCACCTGTTAGATGACCATACTCTTAAATTCCCCATACACTACATATGTACTTTATTTCTTTCTCACTGAGAATGTTGCTGCCCTATCTTAATAGATATTTTTATCTACTTCTTGTCAGTCTGCGGCTGATCATAGATCTGGCTTCACAGATATCAGATAGAGTCTGTCATCATCTCATAGCAGAGTTAACACACTATCCCCATAAACTAAATGTGGACTGAGAAGACAAAGATTGAGTGAAGCAGTTTCCCTTGTGTTCATTATTGTTGGTAAGTGCCATCAAGTCACTTCTAACCTATGGCAACCGTATGAATGAGTAACATCCAACGTGTCCTGTCATCAACAGCCTTGCTAAACTTTTGCGAACTCAAGGCCATGACCTCCTTGATTGAGTCAATCGTTCTCTTAGTTGGCCTTCCTCTTTTCTTGTCACCTTCAATCTTTTCCAGCACTATCATCTTTTCCAATGAGTCTTCTCTGCTCATAATGTACCCGAAGTACTGTAACCACAATTTAGATGTTTCTAGGGAGTGTTTAGGCTTGACTTGTTCTAGAACCCACTTATTAGTTTTTCTGATGATCCATGGAATCTGTAAAGCTCTCCTTCAACACCACAATTCAAATAAATCAGTTTCCCCCATCAGCTTTCTTCACTATCCGGCTTTCGCATCCGCACACAGTAACTGAGAATACCACGCCATAGGTGAACTTTGCCTTGGTCTCCAGTGACACATGCTTGTACCTGAGGATCTTTTCTAGCTCCTTCATGCCACCCTTCTAAATCTCAGTCTTTTGATTTCTTGGCTACAGTCTTCATTTGGATTAATGATGAACTGAGACACAGAAAGTCTTAAAACAATTTCCGGTGCATTGATGGTTGGACATGTCTTGTCCAACATCTCTGATATTACGTGATTTTATCTAAATAATGTATTTTTATCTTCCTGGTCACTGATCATAATAAATATTTTTTAAAAAATCTGTTTATTTGTTATCACCATTAAAGTTGTATGGTTTTTCTATAGTCATGATTTTGGACTTCTTAACATTCAACTGCAGTCCTGCTTTTGTGTTCTCTTCTTTTAGTTTCAAGAGGGGTAATTTCAAGTCATTGCTGCTTTCTGTCAGCTTGAATATTAAACCCCATTTTGTGCTTTATTTTAGGTATGCAGTGGAGTGGTCACAATTGACCAGATAGGCGGGGTATAAATGAAATAAATAAATAAATAAATAAATAGTTGTGAGTTGTTCAGTGCAGTCCCTGCTCGCAAGGACCAACAACTGCTGATAGTCTGTGACAAGCCAGTAAACTGTAATCCTGGCGTACTACATTCAGTGCACTAGGAGATGCTGTCCACATGCTCCTGCTACTAAACACACCACAAGCTTTGCTCTGTAGCTTGATTATAGTGTTGTTTGAGTGTGGGTGCAGCTGCTGCTCTGGTTTGTAAAGCTATTTATTTATTTATTAGATTTATATACCACCCATCTAGAACGTGTCTACTCTGGGCGGTTTACATATAATATAAAAATAAACTAAGATAAAATCCAAATTAGTCCAAGATGGGAAAGGAAAAAAGAAGAAAAAGGAGAGAAAAAAAAGAAAAGAAAAGGGGAGATAGGCTAGGTAATGGCTGTAGGGAAGGCCTGCCTGTATAGCCATGTCTTCAGGTTAGTCTTGAAGGCCCTCAGCGAGGGAGCCAGGTGGATCTCTACAGGTAAGTTGTTCCAAAGGCGAGGGGCCACTGCCGAGAAGGCCCGATTTTTAGTTTTTCCCCGCCTCTCTTGGCGTTAGGCCCCTCAGCCGCCCGGCCTGACTGGAGCGGGTGATACGGGTAGAACTGGGCGGAAGGCGGCGCTCTGCCAGGTATCGAGGTCCTAAACCGTTAAGGGCTTTATATGTAATAGTTAGCACCTTGAAATCAATGCGGAAGCAGATAGGTAGCCAGTGTAAGGCGGCCAAGGTGGGGGAAATATGGTGAAATCTTTTCACCCCTGTTAATATTTGTTTTATTTATTTATTTATTTATTGGATTTCTATCCCGCCCATCTAGACCAAAGGTCTACTCTGGGCGGTTAATAGCCTGGCCGCCGTGTTCTGGACCATCTGAAGCTTCCGCATCAGTCTCAAAGGAAGCCCCATGTAGAGAGTGTTACAGTAGTCTATTCTTGAGACTACGAGCGCATGGACCAGCGTGGTGAGCACCCCCGTGTCTAGATAGGGACGCAGCTGGGCAATCCGCCGAAGGTGTAAGTGGGCAGACCGAACCACGGACTATACCTGGGTCTCCATGGTAAGCGCCAGGTCAAGATGGACCCCCAGACTGTGAACCAAATTCTTTGTGGTGAGAGTCACCCCCCCAAAAGAGAGGGAGTTCCCCAAACCACTGACATCGGGACCACCCACCCACAGGACTTCCGTCTTGTCCGGGTCCAACCTTAGTCCATTCAACTGCATCCATTGCAGAACAGCCTCCAGGCAGCGCCCAAGGGAAGGAACGGCATCCACTGCGGATGGAAAAAAGGAGATGTAGAGCTGGGTGTCATCAGCATATTGGTGACACGAAGCTCCACATCCCTGGATGATCCCCCCAATGACCTCATATAGATGTTAAACAGCATTGGGGAGATGATCGAACCCTGCGGGACCCCACAACTGAGGGACCACGGGGCCGATACATTCTCCCCAAGCTGAACTCTCTGGGGACGGGCCTCCAAGAAGGACCGGAGCCAAGCGAGAGCAAGGCCACCAATCCCCAACTCAGAGAGCCTCCCCAGGAGGATACCAAGGTCGACGGTATCAAAGGCGGCTGAGATATCAAGGAGGACGAGCAAGGACATTTTGCCCCCGTCGGCCTCCCTAAGTAGGTCATCCAGCAGGGCGACCAATGCCGTTTCCCTGCCATGGCGCGGCCTGAAGCCCGACTGAAATGGATCCAGGGTATCGGTTTCATCCAAGAGAGCCTGAAGCTGGTCAGCCGGCCATCACCCTCTCTACTACCTTGCTGAGAAAAGAAACCTTGGCGACAGGCCTATAATTGCCAATGTTGTCTGCCGCCAAGCTCGGTTTCTTTCTAATGGGCCTAATGAGCATTTCCTTAAGGGCAAGAGGAACCTTGCCCTCAAGAAGAGACCCATTTATTATTTCAGTGGCCCATTCAGTTATCACCGGCCTGGCAGCTTTGATTAGCCAGGCCGGGCAAGGGTCAAGGGAAGAGGTGGTGGCTCGACAGTGATCAAGGACCTTGTCCACCTCTGCGGACGTCACAGGTTGAAACTGAGCAATTCTCAATGGACAAGGCGCTGCGCTGGATGTCTCAGCTCGATCTACTGTTTTCAAATAGGGTGCAAGATCCCGGCAGATGGCCTCCACTTTTGATTTTAAAAATGCTGCAAATTGGTCACAAGAAATGCTAGATGGAGGCCAATCGTTGTGGCCAATTCCTGATAGGTCGCGTACTATACGGAAAAGTTCCACCTGCTGATTGAATGCTTCGCTTATCTGGACAGCGAAGTAGGCTTTTCTAGCAGCCTCTACCTTAACAAGGTAGAGGTTAGATGCGACCTTGGCAGCTTTTAAGTTATTTTCCGTCGGGTTCCACCTCCAAATGCTGTCTAGCCTTCTCCTATTCCGCTTCACAGCCCTCAGCTGGTGGTTAAACCAAGGTGCTGGCCGGGCTCTGCGGCGGAGAGGGTGTTTAGGAGCGATCGTGTCTACAGCCCTGGCAGCAGCGGCATACCAGCCATCCACCAGGACCTCAACAGGAGCGCCAGCCAGGTCAGTCGGAATCCCATGCATGGCATCCTGGAATCCAATAGGATCCAGTAGCCTGCGAGGGTGGACCATGAAAATAGGCCTCTGCTCCCCACGGGGAGGGAGGGCCACCGAGAGATTGCACTTTATCAGGTGGTGGTCCGACCATGACAAGGGGACCAACCAAAGGTCAGTCACCATCAGGCCACACTCTCTGCTCAGTGGAGAAAACCAGGTCCAAAGTGTGGCCACCCACGTATGAGGGGCCGTTAACATGTTGGAACATGTCCAAGGAAGCCATGGTTTCCAAGAACTCAAGAGCTGGACCGGTAACCTCTGCCTCCGCATGGATGTTGAAACCACCCAAGACAATCAGTCTCGGGGATCCCAACAGAGCCGCGGAGACGAAGTCGGTTAGCTCCGGTAGGGAGGTGGCTGGATTGCGGGGAGCATGGTATGCCAGCAAGATCCCAATACCATCCCTGGCCCCAAACGACACGTGGAGGGCCTCTAGGCCTGGCATCGCCATGGCGGAGAGCCTGACAACCTCAAGGGTGTCCTTATAAACAATGGCAACACCCCTCCCGACCCTCCGGTCTATCCTGGTGCTGGATAGCATAACCGGGGGGACAGGCCAGAGACAGGGGTACACCCCCTTCACTAGAAAACAAGTTGTGAATACTGGCTCTTCCTTGAGTGCATGTGTGGAAACTAGCTATGTGACACTTGTGCCTGCATTTTGACAAAATTATTAACAAATCATGAACAAAGTCCCCTGGTTTCCTTAGTTCCTTCTGTTATAAGCAATCAGGTACCATGAATGAGCACACTGCTTGTACTCGATAAGCAAGGGTACCTGCAGTTTAGCATGAATTAGCATATGTGAATTTGACCAGTAGGTGTCTGTACCTGTCCAATGTCATTACAGTATTGATTCTAAACAAATATCAGCCATTTAAAGGTTGTTTGTTTCCCTAATCTTTCCATAATTTTTGACTAATTACAGGATCTTCGGCATGGTGAAACAGAGTCAGATACCAGATAAATAAGTTATTTATAAAGTAAATAGAAAGAATTTGTGAAAGCCTATTAACCCTCATTGAATTAAACATCTGTAAATAAAACCAATATTCATTGGCACCTCTCATAAAAATGGCAATACATGCTTTAAAATGTTGTTGACATCCAGAATATATAAAAATACTTGGGTCATCACTGAATCTGCACTGATCAATAAAACAATGCAGAACACTTGAATATTGAACAGAACATACAGTACATTTAAGTTTAGTAAGTGCAAAACTGCAGTAAAATCCAGCCAGAACTGGTCACGTTTCTGTTATAAAAACAATTCTGTTTAATCCTCATCCAAATGTTTAAATCTAGCAGTATCCCTTTAAACTGGGTGTGGACTGAAAGGATAAAGCCCAGTTTCCAAAGGAAGTTCTGTGTTGTTTAAGACAGCCATGGAAAAAAAATATAGTTGGGCAAGTTCCCTCTATTTTTTGTCTGCAAATCAAGATCATGTCCAGTTCTTCCCTTGGAGCCACCACTTTCCTGCACCTCCTTCCATTTCCTCCAAAGCTCCCATCTCACAGCAAAGCATAAAAGAACTAATCTGCTAATACAGTTAGAATTGCAACCTTATGATTGCTTTGCCTATTAAAACTTCATATTTCTGGGCAGAAACAGAACATAAAATTAAAACACATCTAGACCTTATTTTAACTTCCTTCAGAATACAACAGCAGTTAATGGTGTCATACTACTACTGCAGAAAAGAATTGAAGCATCATCACCACAGACATTAGAAAATATGGGGCACAAGATGGATCCCTGTAATGCAAGAGCTATGGGGCTCCCAGTGCCATTTGTTCAAATTAATTATCAAAGGAAGAACATGAGAGAAGTCTCACTGGATGAAAACAAAATCTTATCAAGTCCAGCAGTCTGTTCTCACAGTGGCCATCTAACTGCCTATGGGAAGCTCACAACCAGGACACGAGTGCCACAATATTCCTCTCTTCATGCTCCCTGGCAATTGATATATAGAGGCAAGCTGTATCCGGTACTTGCATTTAATAATGATTGATAATAACATCTTCCATACATTTGTGTAAACTCCCTTTAAATCTTTCTTAACTGGCCACTGTAATTACTTCTCAATGTAGCAAATTCCACAGTTTAATAATAATTATGTGAAACAGTACTCCCCTTACCCGTCCTCCATCTGCCACCATTCAGTGTCAATGGGTGACCCCAGGTTCTACTAGTATGGGAGCGAAAGGAAAGATTGTCCTACTTATCTTCTCTTCACGAGGCATAATTTCATACACATCTACTGACTGATATCAGGTGTCCTGAGACTGTGTAGCTCGCCCAAGGCCACACAGTCTGACTCTTCTCACTGGAGGCACTGCGGAGAATTGAATTGAACTTTCAACCTCCAGCTCCACGGCCAGATACCTAAACCACTGAACTATCCAGCTGGCATCCTGCTGCTTAGTGTAAGAAAATTCATAATTTTCAGTCCATTCTGAAACAACAAATAAAGACTCCCTGCTGTGATTCTCTGGGGGGAGGGGGGAAGCACATGGCTTGATGCATACATGCCCCCAAAAGTCTCAGTGGGCTTTTGTCAGTTAGGAATGGAGTGAAAGCTACGAACGTTCACTAAGCAACAGGATTTCAGCCATTTTGTCTTCCCGTAGTTGCATTTTCCCCCTAAGCTAAACAGCTTCAAATGCTGTAATTTTTCTTCACAGGAGAGTTACTCCAGTCCACTGACCATTTGGGTTATCCCTTTCTGCACCTTTTTGAACTCTACAATATCTGTTTTTAGATATAACCGGGACTATATACAGTATTCCATGTTAGGTCACTTTATATGATACCAACACTTCACATTTTGATTCTCCTCTCAATTATGAGCAATACAGAATTTGACCTTTTTCCAGTAGGTATTTTTGGTTGATACTTTCATTGACCTATACACTTCAACTAAAAGATCCTCTTCTTGTTCAATGACCATCAAACCAGCCCATATCCCATCCGTGTGTATGTGAGACTAGCTTTTTAGGTAGGGGTGGGTAGGTCGGTGGTTTACTATACCCTATTTTCCACTTGCTTTATGCTAAATCTCATTTGCCATTTTAATGTCCTTTCCTCTAGTTTGGAGAGTCCATTTTCATACTAACCATCCTAAATAATTTGATGTCATCAGCAAACCTGGCCATCTCATTGCTTACCCCTGACTCCATGTCTTTATGAATGAATTAAAAAGCAGTTGTTGAAATAGAGATTCCTGAGAGATTCCCTAATTAGATCTCTCCATTTGTTGTAACTCTCTGCTTATTGCTCTACAACCAGACTTCAGGGTATAAAAAAACTTCTCTTAACCTGTGACTGATAACTGTGCACAGAAATCTTTGGTAAGGGAGTTGGTCAAACACCTCTTAGAAACTCAAGAAAGCAATGACTACTGGATCATATTGTTCATGTATTTATTCAAAGAACTCTAAAAGGTTAGTGACACAGAACTTACTTTTATAGAAGCTCTACTAAGTCCTTTTCAGCAGGACCTACTCTTCTATATGCTTAATAGTTTTATCTTCACTAAAAAAATTCACCAGTTTACCTGAAATACATGTTAAGTTAACCTGTAATTTCAGACCCCCAGATTCTGTCTTTAAACCATTTAAAATAGTTATATTGGCATGTCTCTAGTCTGCAATACTGATTCTGGAAACAGGAACACCAAGTACCACATATTTGAATTCTTCAGAAATTCTCAACTGGATACCATCTGCATCCAGAGATTTCTTTGTATTTTGTCTTCACAGCTCAGACAGTCTATGGAGAAAGATGCTACAGTTTATGCTATTGGAACCAGTTGATCAGTAGACATTACCAGTGTGGCCCTTCTGTGAAACACTGGAATAAACCAGGTGATCAGGATGGGAAGATCCAGGAAGTTGTTTACCATATTGGTGTCAAACACTTGAATGAGGAACATCAAGCAATAGAGGACAGGTTTCCTGTCACTGAAGACCAGGTTCGTATTCTTATTAGTAGGATCTATTTGCTTCTTTTATCCCCTTAGAAACTCTTAAGTTCCAGAACGAAACTCTTTGTCCTGACATCCACACTGCTCTGATGTACAAAGTACAACCTATTTATCATTTATGTCAATATTAATCTGATCCAACTACTATAGAGACAATTTCACATAATGCAACCCAAATGCATGTCTGAAACAGTCTTGAAGATAGTGGCAAAGGAGATTACCCTCAGAAGATATGCATGTACACACCACAAAGAGACTCTTCTAAACACCTTGGGTAGAAAGTTATTTCACTGTTTTTATGACTCAAGGAAACTATTGCTGGAATGAACATCTGTACATCATAAAGGGAATATGAACACAGCAGATACTTTCAAATTCACTTTTAGAAGAGATAGCAACATTATCTGTGCTACCATATCAGGCAATGACAGCAGAAACATGAAAAAGATAAAAATGTTGTGGGACCTTAAAAGCTAACTGCTATACAGTAGGACCCCCTTATCCACAGGATCAGTATCTGCTGATTCATTTATCCACGGTCTAAAATTATTAAAAGAAAAAAAAATCCAGAAATTTATTTTTAAATGTATTATCAGAACTGGCCATTAGAGGGACCCAGAGACCATGCTATTAAGAATACATAGCATGGTCTCTGGCAGGTTAAGGCCTCTCCTCTTGCGAGCTTTCTCCCAGGAGGAGGAGGAGGACGGTCCTCCTCCTGCCTGCTGGTTTACCAGGAGGTAACCCCCCCCCCCCCAATACAGGTGTTGAAAGTGTTGGCTGGACAATCTAGGTGGGAAGTGGGAGAGCGGGTACTTCTGGGGCAGCATTTAGTGCTGGCTGGTTTTGCATTGAGGCAAGTGTGCTTGCAGGGCTTGAGAGTGCACAGGGTGATGGCAAGCAGTTCAGCAGGCACGTGAGCAGCCCTCCTGAGGTGTTGGTGGCGGCCTCCGTGCTCAGCTCTTTGGGTAACTGTTGGATTTGCACAGATCCAAGAGAGGACTGGGGTTCCTGAGGGTCCCTTGACCCAAGGCCTTGCCTTCTCCTTCCAGATCGTCAATAAGGGTGGGAAGGGCATTCATTATAATCTGCATTTTTCAGCATCTGCAAGTGGGGGGGGGGGGGCTTGGAACCAATCCTTTGCAGATTCGGGGGTGTTACTGTATTTTGATGTAAGCTTTCATCGACAAGTCCACTTTCTCAGATATAAGAGTTGGGACTACATGGGAAATGCATATTTTTCCTTGGCTTCAGAACAGAGACTGTATTTGGGCACAAGCTGGCAATGACCTTGAAGGCCCCTGTTGATATTCTGTTCCTCTCCCAGAAAGCATTATTCTCTAGTCAGTGGACTTAAACATAAACCAAGGTTTCTTAGGTCATTATAAAATTTAAAATATTGTGTTGTATCTGCTGTATTCCCAACTACAGTACAGTGGAACCTCTACTTACGAACTTAATCCGTATTGGAATGGTGTTCTTAAATTGAAACGTTCTTAAGTTGAAGCAAAATTTCCCATAGGAATGCATTGAAAACCGATTAATCCGTTCCGGCTGTTTTTTGTTCTTATGTAGAGGCGCGTTCGTACGTTGAAGCATTAGTTCCCATAGGAACTAATGCAAAGCCGGTTAATCCGTACTCTACCACTAGGGGGAGACATTTTTTTTTTAACCTAAGATGACCTAAGGTTAAAAAAAGGGCAGGAAAGTTTTTTTCCCCGTTCTTATCTTGGAGCTCCGTTCTCAAGTAGAAGCAAAATTTAGCGAACGGAGCTGTTCTTAAGTTGGATCGTTCTTAAGTAGGAACGTTCTTAAGTAGAGGTTCCACTGTATATTTCTTTTCTAACTAACTAGTGCCACTGCACAAGCCAGAGTGGTGATTAGAGATATTCATTACCATGTTGTTCCTGCTTGTTATCTAAAGCCTGGGATTAATTTAGCCACCAATCACTGTCATTGTTTACAAAGCAATGCTTTCTGAGAGGGGATCTGAATATCAACAGGGGTCTTAAAGGTCATTGTCACGTAGTCTCACTCTTATATCCAAGGAATTGGACTTGTCCACAAAAGTTCACATCAAAACATAGCAGTTAGTCTTTAAGATGCCACAACATTTTTGTTCTTTATTGTTTATTTTTCTTTTGTTTTTGCCAGATATTTCAAATTCAGAGCTATCTGAATGGGAAAACAACACCTTCATGATAAGAGCTATGGCAGAAACCCAAGATCTGCTGAATTACAGTCCTAGCTTAAACAATAAAACTATTATAATTTAAGGATATTCCCAACTGAGTCATGTGTAAGAATTAATCATACATTGATATTCTTATAACTCCTTACATTATGATTCTAAGACTGAACATGCATTAAGTTCACTTCCAGTGAAGACTGATATGCCTAGAATTGAGGTATTAGCTGAAAAAAATATTAAATGCACGCACACATCTAAACATATTGCTAGCACTACAGAATACTACAAACATAACAAAACTGTCCCATAAGAAAGTGAGTCCTTCAGTCACAATTTTAAAAATTTGTTTTCCTAACAAAAATAATTTCAGTAACAATAGATGCCAATTACTCCTGCAACAGAAAATACATTTTTAAACTTCTAGAAGAGGGTTTACCACACGTAACTCAATCCTAAGGTTTAAAATGTTTTGAAGGTTAACCTCAAACATGTATAAGATGAGTCATTATGGCAGCAGAACACATAATGTAGAAAATAAGAGCTCATTTACAACTGGCAGAAACATACTCACACTTCATTGGCAGTAATTCATGGAGCTTCCGCTCCAGTAAACATCACATTTAATATAATTTTGGAAAATATGTCTGTTTCCTCTAATGTTTGCATTCACAGAACTAGGATGTCATTACAAAACAGATTTTACAGTTGCAACTTCTGTTTTTAAAATTGGCTGAACATTCCCCAAACTTACCCTTTAGTGCTTTCCCTCCTTCTCAGCTGACATGGCTTAGGTTAGCATCAAATCAATGGGAATCAAGATATACAAGAGACAAATTTTCTGAAGGTTAAGTAATGTAAGTCAAACAAGTTTTACTAAAATAGAGAAAAACATTTTTTTAAAAAAAATTAAACTTTGAGAGTTTTTGGCTTATCTCTAATTGTTAGGCTTAACTAGAATATGCCCATAGAATCAAATATCACCTTACTATTTAGCTATCAAATAAAGGAGTCTCCTCTAGCTGGGACTAGCAACTGGATTTCGGCATTTATTTTAGTATGCTGGCTATTATTTTTTGTAGGTTTCTTTATTCACTCCAGGGTCTCCCTTTTAGTTCTGGAAGACTAAACAGGCTGCAGCCAAGAACACTTTTGGAGGACTGGCAACAGACATAGCACTCATGACAATGATAACCCTGACCAAATATGCATCTTTACTCCCTCTTATACAGTGGGGTCTCGACCTACGGAATTAATCCGTATTGGAACGGGGTCCGTAGGTCGAAAAGTCCGCAGGTCGAAAATGCATTTCCCATAGGAATGCATTGAAAACCATTTAATCCGTAACAAGCCCAAGAAAATGCCCCCCCCCACACACAATTTTTTTTTTAAAAAAGGGAACTTACCTTTCCGAAGCCTTCCAGGGGTCCCCCGCCGCCGCCATCACCGCTGCCGGAGGCCTCTGAGGGCTTCGGCGCCGCTGCCGGAGGCCTCTCGGAGGCCCCCCCCCCCCCGCCGACGCAGGCTTTCCCAGGGTGGACCGGGCCTACCAGGGGAGGGCTTCCCCCGGTAGGCCCGGTCTACTGCCCGGGAAAGCCTGGTAGACCGGGCCTACCAGGGGAGGGCTTCCCCCGGTAGGCCCGGTCTACTCCCCAGGCTTTCCCAGGGAGTAGACTGGGCCTACCGGGGGAAGCCCTCCCCTGGTAGGCCCGGTCCACCCTGGGAAAGCCTGCGTCGGTGGGGGGGGAACCCCCAGAGGCCTTCCCCACCGCCATGGGAGGCCTCTCGGAGGTTCCCCGCTGCCGCCAATCGTGCCTCCGAAGCACGATCGGTGGTGGGGGTGGACCTCCGAGAGGCCTCAGATGGCGGCGGGGAAGGCATCCAGAGGTCCCCCGCCGCCGCCGGGAGCCGCGCCGCGCCGGGCGATCCCGGCCATGCTCGGACTCCTGGACTTCCCCCGCTGCCGCTGCTGGGAGCCGGACGGCGGCGGGGGAAGTCCAGGAGTCCAAGCATGGCCGGGATCGCCCGGCGCGGCTCGGCTCCCGGCGGCGGTGGTGGTGGGGGACCTCCGGATGCCTTCTCCGCCACCATGGGAGGCCTCTCGGAGGTCCCCCCCGCCGCCGATCGTGCTTCGGAGGCACTATCGGCAGCGGGGGGGACCTCCAAGATGCCTCCCATGGCGGCGGAGAAGCCCTGGAAAGCATCCGGAGGCAGATCCGCGGCCTACGGACTGGAAGGGGGAGGCGGGGAAAGCGCCAAATTTGAATTTGGCGCTTTCCCCGCCTCCCTCTTCTGGTCCGTAGGTCGATTCTCTGGCCACAAGTCGAAATGAAACTTTGTGGCCAGAGAAGTACGGATGTTGAAAAGTCCGTAAGTGGAGCCGTCTGTAAGTCGAGACTCCACTGTATAGCCTACATATCTGTAGCTTACTATTTATTATGTAATAGCATATTATAGGGGGGGGGAAGGATGGGGATAGAATATGGAGAAATGTACAGCAATGCAACTTCATTGGAAAAAAATCAAGACCCAGATACAATAAAAATGAATTCATGTAAAGTGTCATTTCTGGAAACAGCTTCATGCATCTGATACTGGGGAAATGGAGTGGATGACATCATGTATAAAGAACCAATGAAAGAACTGCTATATGAGTACTCTCTCTGACCTTTCACCTGTACCACTCATCATAATGATCGCCATCATTAAGATATGACAAAAGAATTAATCATGTATTATTGCCGCTATCAAGGTATAAGAAATTTCAATCCTCAAATTATTTGAAAAAAGCATTTCAAGGATTTTGAAGAAAAAAAAAAACATATTTCCACTAGAGCATGTTGGCTTGGTCTTATACAACCAGGAAGGGTACAGTAATTAACCTACAGAGCTCTTCAGAACTGTTGTTGAAGCTCACACAAAAAGGATATATTAAAAGGCACATGCTCAGCAAATTTAACAATGCAGAATATCAATTCGGTGTGTATAGTACCAACACATATAAAACATGTTCTCAAGTCAACAATACTAAGAACTCAGAAGACAGAAAAATCCAACATTAGTTTTACCTACAGTGGACCCACTAAAAATGAAAGTCACAGCTAACTTAAATCTTGTTGTTTTCAAAAGGACTCTTCTAGGTAGGCCTAACATAGTGTTTACCCTAATACAGATAAGATAGGTTGTCAGCTTAAATTTATACTTACTTCAAAACAGAGCCTATTGAAAGCAACTGGTCTTACTTCCAAGTTAAATAATTTAGGATTAGATTGCATCAATAAAATTTTCTTTGCCCTAAGAGAACTAATCCTCACGATGGACAATTTTCTATCAATGAAGATTCTTAGTATTCACTTTTTAATAAAATCCACATTTAATTTTCATACAGACATAGCACAACATAGCACCCAAATCCCACTGCAAACAAGGAGGTATTGAGAACCATTGCTTCTCAGGAAAACAAATGCCAAAAGTTTGAGGAATGCTTTCCTGGGAAAGAATGTCCTCTTCTCACTGAGGAGAGAATGTATTACTGTTGCTTTTTTCTACAGAGCAGGATACTCTTGTTTGGGGATGTATTAAAGCTCTAGGTTGTTGTTCTGGTATATCATGCCGCTTGGTACCTGTCATGCTTCACCTTGCTGAGTCAGCTTCAGAAGAGAAGAACTCAGTGGAAGAAAACCAATGTGGAAGAATTGTTGTTGTTGTTGTTTAGTCGTTAAGTCGTGTCCGACTCTTCGTGACCCCATGGACCAGAGCACGCCAGGCCCTCCTGTCTTCCACTGCCTCCCGGAGTTGGGTCAAATTCATGTTGGTAGCTTCGATGACACTGTCCAACCATCTCGTCCTCTGTCGTTCCCTTCTCCTCTTGCCTTCACACTTTCCCAACATCAGGGTCTTTTCCAGGGAGTCTTCTCTTCTCATGAGATGGCCAAAGTATTGGAGCCTCAGCTTCAGGATCTGTCCTTCCAGTGAGCATTCAGGGTTGATTTCCCTTTTAGCTTATAATACAGAGCCTCAAAGGTCAGTGTTGTTCCAAACGTTTCTGGAAGCAGCACAGCCAACAAGGAAGTATCAGACAATAAATGGAGTCAGTTATATTTGTCCCAGGGAGAGGCACCGTTTGAAAAGACCAGAGCAAAAATACAGCCAGCATTTCCATGCGTTCTGAGTGTTAACTAGAAACAGCTGAACAAGAGAGAGAGGCTGGGTGGGAGCTGCAAATTCTGTGTGTGCCACCAGCAATAAAGATGTTCTTTGTTTCTTTCTTTCCTTCCTTCCTTGGATTGCAACTTCCAGAACCCTCTTAGATTTCCCCAGGCAGAATTCTGTGAGTTCCAGACCAGAGACTCATATCTATAGACACCTATCTATTGCTCAAGTAGGTCAAGGCCTAATCCTTGGAGGCTGGATGGCGCTGAGGCCTCAGTCTTGCTGCCCTCCATGCTGGGAGACAACATGAAAGTTCACCTCTTGCCTGCTATTCTGTGCTGCCTGTTCAGATTTCTGGAATCTTTGACAAAAAGACCACCAATGACCAGTGAAACCAATGTTCTTGATGGTACGGCATAGGTTACCAGGGATCACACAATTCTCCTGTCATGAAAACTTCACTAACTGCTGGTCCATTTCTGGGCACAATTCCAAGAGCGAGAGGAAGCATGCTCAATCTCATAAGAAGCCACATGCGAACTTTGGAACTTACACATAACATTTCTCAGGCTAGCTTCTCCTAGCAGCACAAGTAGAGAAACCCATGAAGTGAAGCAAGGATGGAGAAATTGGTGGAAAAATTTCTGCAACGTTTGTTGAAACAAAATCATTGAAGCTGAATTGGGGGCAGGGGAAGCAGCTTTGCTCTCTGAAAACAGCAGCTAATATACAGGTTCCTGATATAACTTTACTGTAGCAATTAAGGGGAATTGAGATTCGGCAACAGCAGAGGATTTTACTGGTCTATACCACTGGTTCCAAACCTTAGGTCCCCAGTTCTTGGACTAAAACTCCCAGAAGCTTTCCCCACTAGCTGTGCTGGCCAGGATTTCTGGGAGTTGTAGTCCATGAACACCTGGGGACCCAAGGTTGGGAACTACTGATCTACACCAATACACAGATCTTGCATGTTGCCAGAGCTACATAACACATCCTATTAATAATATTGGACAATGCTTTTTCCAGTAAAAAAGCCAATGCCACTTTTTTTGTTATGTACCATGTTGTTTCCAATTTGTGGTGACTTTAAAAGTGTTTGCACGACAGATGAGATGTTCAAGGAGGGTTTTATGATTGCCACTTCCATTGAGTTTCCATGGCTGGGCAGAAATCTGAGCTCATATCTTCTACCGTAATTTCTAAATCCAAAACTCTGTCTACTATACCACACTCGCTCTGTATGCCACTTTGGGATAGAATAATACTTTCAAAACAATGTGTGTATTTTATTGTAATGTTAAGATTCAGGAGCAGACCTATGTACAAATAAATTCTAGCTAGTCCAATGATGTCCCCTGAGCCAGGTTGTCCCACTAGCACTGTCATAAGAAGCAGAAGGAAAAGACTGAACATTCTTGTCACTATTGCATCTTGAGGAATCGTCCCCAAATAAGTACATGGAATAGATTACCTGCTGTTCTCTACAGCTGAAATCCTGATGCTCAGCAATAATAAGTTGCAACTATAGTAGGTCCATTGAATCAGTAGGGATTTTGTGATGCAACTTCACTGTAACTTCCACTGATTTAATGTGCCTACTTTAGTTGCAACTTACTTTAGCACAGTAAGTCACAGCTAGAGTAGGTCCATTTGAATCAATGGAGCTCATGGAGGAGCTGACTCAGCAAAACTCCACTGATTCAATGGGCCTGCTCTGGTGAAACTTACCATGCTAAGCAACAGAATTTCAGCCATTAAGAAACTGGGTTGCTATTTTTTGCACTTGGCGTTTTTGGGAAACTGTGTTCGTTAATGCCTGACTATGTCAGAGAGAGGTTTAGTATATTTGGTTCCAGCTTACATACAATTGATAAATAATATCAATTGTTAATTATGTTCATGGTTGATGCTGAGTATTTTGTAACTGTTCTAAAATAGGATAATGTTACTATTAAAGCATTGCTTGGATTACTATTATAATGCCATATTATTGCAATTATGATTTTAAAAAATATTTTATTGACAATCCTCTCACATTATTTATCAGCCATGTACCTCATGGCAGCCATAACATAATAAAGCAAGTTGAAGTTATAAAACAATACAATCACCTTACTTATACAATATTTTACCACTGTATAAGTGGTATACACCTGCTAGTTTCATATACTAACATACTTAAATTCATTCTCCTAAATTACATGCCAACAATCCAAGTTGTTTCCCATAGTGCATTTTTCCTTTTTTCGATTTAGTTCCATATGTTAATAAAGGTTGCCAGGTGTTCATAAATTTATCATGTTTTATTTCCCCTCTATATATTCTCATCTGATTGGTCAATTTTTCCATCAGAACCATTTGCCAGATTCTGTTCATTATTGCAATGATGTACTGAGTTATAGTCTAGTTTATGGTTTGCAGCTTGTTTTCAGCATGTGGCAAAAGGCAACAGACAAATGAATAATGATGAGGAGCATCATCATCACAGAATGCTTAAAGACTATCCCATTCAATCCTAATAAAAATATTTTCAAATTTCAGATATTTTCCACCTTTATGTTATGGCTTTTGGATTATGTCCATGAAATGCAAATTAAATATACATATTTTTATGTAACTAGGACACTTTTAACTTCTTTATCATAGAACCAATTTTATCATAGAACCAGATCATTCATGCAATAGTTAACACTCAGAACTAGAGATAGTACAGGCAGAAAGGTGTTTCGCCTCACACAAAAAAGGACTGATCTCATGATTTCCAATTATAGCCCCTTGTGCCGTATTTCACTCTATCCTGGAGGGTTCCCTTCCCCTGCAGGACTAACGTCTGGGAGGAGTGTTGTGGAATGCTGTATAATACTACTTCTGCTATTTCCGACTTAATAGTTTAGGAAGCATTTTTGATAGTTAGAATTTTCCTTATATGGTTATCAACACAATTTTTCCTTACCTGGCACTTGCAATGCACCTTAGGCAACAGTTTTGCAATTGTGTAAGCACACAAAACACAAGCTGATGTAAGCTATTAATTACTTCATAAAAAGAAAAAAATTCACACTATGGTTGAAACAATAGAATATTTTTAAAATCGTATCTGTATGTAAAAATATTCCAAATGATCACTTAGGACTGATTTAGACAGTATTTTACACAAATGTATTGGACCAAAAATAATATCACCAGTCCCCACCGGTAAGAAAAAAGTTATAATAATTGTACCTGACTTGAAAATTAGGTGTTAGTTATACTCTTCATCACAGGGTTTGCCAGAGGCATTTCTGAACTGCCAGTCAAGTTAAGCAACATTCCATATACTTTGTATAAACAAATATATTTGAAAGTTTCGGATTATACCAACACTGGTTGTTAAGGTTTGGAAAGCATAATATACTTTTTGTGATCAGTCCCAATCATCACAGGTATGTTCTCATACAAATAAGTTTAATTTCTTAATTCAAATTCAAATTCCACCCTGAATCCACAACTGAAGCTGCCCCAGAACAACTGCTGGAAACAGTGATTATAATCTTATAAAAGGTAGACAATTGCCAGTAAAATCTAATGCACTAAAACTTTACTCCAAAAGAAGAAGCTTTGGAAAAAAAAACCCAAACAAACAAGGGGCTTGTTATAAACAAAGTAGAAGGAAAAGAAATGTAGGGGAAGGATTTCTATGATATTTCACATTTTCTCTACAACCTACATTTGAACCCATAAGCAAGTTCAAACATGTTTATGAGTAATCTGTCCTTTCTCACCAGATCACTCATAAACATGTTCAAACCCACCCATAAACTCAAACATAGGTTGCAGAAAAAATATGACATGTCATAGAAATCCTCCCTCTAGTAATGACTATCAAATCCCTCTTGAAAATTCTCGGGTTATTCAAGACCAAATTAATAGCCATTCAGCTAACATGTTAACTTTAAACTCAAGGTATCACCATCCAAAATGATGTCAGGAGGCTTCCCTCATAAATCAGGACATCAGAATGAAAACAAACAGGAATACAAACTTAAACACAGAGAGACAGACAATAAGAGAGGGAGAAAGAAAGGTTTGAGAATTCTGTTTGTCATGATCATGGGATATGTGGTCAGAAGCGTGTCATGATGATGGGATATGTAGTCAGAGAAATGTAAAATGGAGTCAGATAGGTTCTGTGTGAAGATGATTTAAGGGACTTTGGAATGTGTTTTTCTATGCACCATGAGAGTGTTTTTCTGAAGATCGGTACAGTGTGGTTCGAGATAAAACTAAAGGCCGTATCGAGAGGCCCTGGAAGACTCAATATTCCAAGCTTGTTACAGAAGACAAACAACACCTGGACTCTCATGGGAATGGGGGACGGAGAGAGGTGGTACGACCCCTAAAGCTTAATTGGTTAACAGCTAGAAGAGGCCATGAAAAAGGGAGGAGTTAGGAGGGTAGAAAATGGAAGATGGGTTATGTGAATTGTGTTCATTGATTCCTGATGATGGATTCTGTTCTGATGATGGTATCAGCATGTAGCTTGAAGGAGAGAGGATGTAAGTAAAGGAGAAAGCAAGAGGTGGGGGCTAGCCCACTATAGCCCACCATAGCCTCTGTAGTTCAGCTTAGTAGTTTATTATTTTAAATGGGAAATAGTTATTTTATTTAACTGCAATGGTCTTTGAATATGTTCTTAAATGCTAATGCTTTTGCAATATAAACTGATTTCTAATGAAACTCTATTTTTCTAATAAAAATTTTAATAATAAAAATCCTTATTGAGGACTGGTCTCTTGAACAGCAGAGTCTGGCTAAATCCGGTAAGGGAGAGGGCCACAAACTAGCTACATTTAAGAGTCCTACCTCACTGAGCTGTTGTGAGTTCTAAGGAATCACAAAGCCCATGTGCTTGTACTTGCAAAGCACTGAGTAAGTGCAAAGTGTTCTTTTTAGGTCAGACTTGTTCAAAGGGCTTATGCTACGCACTGCTGAGGTCTAGGGACTCGACCCAGCGAAAAGGTGGTAGATAAGCACCAGCCGAACTCTCTGACCAAATTCCCAACGACCTTTTAGGAGGCCGTGAGCACGACACTGTTCTCTTTACGATGGAAAATTTAGCGAATATCTTGACTAACTTTCTGAAAAAGGGAATCTGAAGAACAGAGGGAAAAAATGGTATCAAGAGAAGACTGACGGGCAGAGGAACCTGCAACACTCCCAGATATTGGTGAACCTCAACTTCCATCATAAATTATCATGGACCATGCTGGCTGGGGCTGATGGAACATAAAGGGTCCTGGGTTCTTCACTCCCCTTCTATCTTCTACTGCCACATTAATAGGTTAATCATTAGATGATATTCACCTATATGTTCATAATGAACTGAAATGTGAAATATATGATCTTTGAAAAGAAGTATGCAACGCCTCCCTAAAATTCATCTTTCTACCTGAGGTCTGGAAAGTAATGGTGGCGTTCGCCCAGGTCATGAATATTCATATGCTATTTGCATAGACCAATGGGAGTGCTGGAGGGGCAGAGTCATGAGGTATAAGAGACTCAGCAGGAGGAGGAGTTTAGATAAGGTTTAGATAGGGTTTGGAGATGGAAAATTAGAGTGTTAGTTAGAGAGTTGAGAGTTGTGGACTTTGGGCAGAAGAATGGTAGTTGAGGGTGGATAAAGAAGAATGTTTGTTTAAGAGTTAACAGCATTGCTTGTTCTGTCAACACCTGTGTTAAACAATTTCTATGTGGTTCTTTTAAAATGACATATGGTCTGGACATCTATTATTAATAACAGATTGTGACGATCGCCTCCTTGAGGCACCTACGTTTTGTGCCCTCACAAAGGCTCCAGTCGTGTTTTCCTCTCACTGCCACCAGTGGATTACCTCAATCCACAAAATAAATGACGTTTGATCAGACACTTGTATTGTGAATGCAAACAAAACTTATTTATTAAAGTGAAGCCAATTTAATAATCACAGAAGTTCTTCAGATGTACATACTATTCTCTTGCCATATAATTTCCACCTTCTCTATCTATTTATCTTAACCAGCTTTAACTCTATCTCTATCTCTTCTGACTCTCTCTCTCTCTCTCTCTGACTCTGACTAACTTGACTCTAACTGACTCTGACTCTCAGGCTCCGCCTTTTAACCTCTCTCTTGGCTCCACCTCTCAACCACATTAGCATAGAACATGAATAATACATGACTTATACCTAACAAAGGGTGAATGCTACACAGGTATTGTTGATGAAATCAACTGGTGGCAGCTGAGGGGCATAGTGTGAGCTCTTTGGTTGGTGAAACAATCAGGGGCCACGTGGAATCGTGACAAATTGGTGACACAGTGCTGGGATACGAAACAATCCAGTGAAAAGTTGAATGGGCTTGAGTTTAAATGTATTCCTAGCTAGAAGGGGTTAGGATCTGTGGTAAGAAGTGGTTACCCGTTAGAGTCTTGTGGAAGACTTAGTTTCGTGGCTTCTGGACCCAGATCTGGGGAATCCTAAGAGAAGGAAAATACCTACTCAAGAGAAACCATTTTTTAACCTCAGGATTTACAAGACCTAGTGGCTAGCTCAAAATCCGGAGCTCTTAGGGTAAAGGGCAGTGGCGGATAGAGTAGAAGCCTAGGTCAAAATAGATCTGAGGTAATAATAAAAGCTAAGCAAAAGTTGTTCTTGTGTCTGGAGACAGAAATTGCCCAGAAAGGGAAATATTATGGCAAGGGTTGTGAGCTTGGGAGTAGCTGAGGCCAGCTGCTTTGAGAAGCACAACCTAGTTAGAAGGAAAGCCACTGAAAGAAAGAAAAAGGCTTGTACTTTTGGCTTTTGTGAGTCCAGATTAATAAGAAATTGTATTGTTTATGCAGCCCAAAAGAGGTAAAAAGTCAGTTATGGAGGCACAAGTTGAGCCCCAGAGTGCTGAGGAAAATGGGAACCCTCAAATTCAAAGGGATGAAGAAACTGAGGGACCTGTATTGATTGCCTCAGAGGGAGAAAATATCAAAAGCTCCCAAGATTTTGAAAAGTGGAAGCTAGAACAAGAATTTAAACTGAAGGAGCTAGCAATGAAAAACCAATTACAGTGGTGCCTCGCAAGACGAATGCCTCGCACAACGAAAAACTCGCAAGACGAAAGCGTTTTGCGATTTTTTTGGTGACTCGCAAGACGATTTTTTCTATGGCCATGCTTCGCAAGACGAATTTTTTTTCCTTTTCCCCCCTTAAATTTCAATGCATTCCTATGGGAAACCGCGCGCTTCGCAAGACGAAATTTTCACAATACGACATGACTCGCGGAACGAATTATTTTCGTCTTGCGAGGCATCACTGTAGAATTAGAAATTAAGGAAAGAGAAAAGGAAAAGGAATACAAACTCAGGGAACTAGAAATTAAAGAAAGAGAAAGAGAACTAGAAATTAAAGAAAGAGAAAGGCAAAGGGAATTTGAGCAAGAAAACAGGAGAAGGGAATTTGAGCAAAGAGAAAGAGAAATGCAATTTCAAATAGAGATGAAGAAACTGGAATTAGCTGCTCAAAATCGTAATAATAATAACAATTCTAGTGAGGTAAGTCAAAAATCGACCTAAAGAAATTTCCTCAATATAGGAAAGGGGATTGTCCTGAATCTTTCCTGATTTCATTTGAGAGTGCTTGTTGGGACTTTGAGGTTAAAGATGATGAGAGGATGATAATTTTAAGGTCACAAATAAGTGGAGTTTTATCTGAGCTTTATTCACAGATGCCTCTGGAAGAAGCTAGAGATTTTGAGGCTTATAGAAAGATGGTGTATTCCAGATTTGGAATTAATTCAGAGCACCTCAGAAGGAAATTTAGATCAATTTCAAAGAAACTTGAGGAGTCTTTTGCCCAACTTGGAGCACATTTGATGCAGTATTTCAATAAATGGCCGGAACAAGAACACGTTACCTCCTTAGACCAAATGAAAAATGTGTTTGGACTAGAACAATTTTATTCAGTTTTGCCAGATGAATTATGTTATTTGGTCAAGGACAAGGATCCTAAAACTGTGCTACAGGTGTCTGAATATGCTGATTCCATTAGTGAGATCAGAGATCCTTGATTCTCTGAGCTAAAATTTGGTAGGAAAGTGTGGGACGACAGTAAACCCAGTAAAAACAAAAGTTACCTCAGTCAGGCGCAAGCTAAGGGAAGCCATTTTAAGGCAAACTCCTCATTCCCAGAGCATAGTCCCCTGAAATCTATTATTTCTGAGGGAAAAGTTAATAAGGCCCTTTATTTTGAACCCAAGGCCAATAAACAATGTTATGCGTAGGGGGAGAAAGGTCATTTTTGGGCTCAGTGTGAGACTCAAAAGACTAGGGATTTTAACCAGCATAAAGGTGGAAATTCCAGTCAGCCTAAGAAGGTGTTTTGTGTGCAGCATAATAAGGCACAGCAATAGGCAGTTGAAGTTGAGGCTTCTTCCCTCCACAGCACAGTTGCTAAGGGAACAGACTTGGCAGAGTGCCCAGACATTCCCGAAGCTAAAGTGATAAAATGTTTCCTAATCCAGTGCAATCAGGATTTGTTGAATAACTCTGGACAGCCTATTTTCATTGACAATGTAAAGTATCTGGCTCTGAAAGATACATGTTCCCAAGTTACTATTTGTCAGTCAGACATCATTCCTGAAGAGAATGTGTTGGAACAAAACATCACCCTCAAAGGCATTAGCTCAGACGCGGTGGTGCTACCAATGGCCAAAGTAGCAGTGAGATACCAGGGGTGGTCTGATATATGGAAAGTAGCAGTGTCAGACCAAATTCCTGCTCCTTGTCTGATTGGGTTAGATCTATCTAAGCATGTGCAGAGTGTTTCAGTAGTAACCCGCTCTCAGGGGAGGCAGATTGAAGCCTCTGAGGAAAGCGCTGGAACTCTTGTGGCAAGACCCACTTTAGATGAACATACTGAAATAAGAGAGACAGCTGATTTAGTGCTAATGAGAAATCCTAGTAGTTCCTCCTTTATTAACGAGCAGAAGGAAGATGTTACCTTGAGTGATTGCTTTGGGAAAGTTAATGAGAATCCCATTCCACTGACCCCTGAACACCCAAAGAGGTATTGTGTGGAAAAAGATTTATTATATAGAGAGGTTTTAATGGCACCTCATGGGGGGAGGAGCACCCCACAAACAGCTAATTGTCCCTGTTAAATACAGAGAAAAGATTATAGAAAAAGCACACAGAGGTGTATTTGGGGGACACATGGGCATCTCTCGCACCAAGCAAAGAGTGGCACAAAACTTTTATTGGCCAGGAATGGGTCAGCAAATTAGACAGTATTGTCAGAAATGTGATATGTGCCAAGTGAGTGGTACTGTAAATGACAAAACTAAAGCTAAGTTATGCCCATCACACCAGTGATCTCGACCCCTTGCCAACATGTGGGTCTGCAAAAGTCCTTAGAGATAGCAGGGCAAAGCTTGAGGAGTGCTCATGAAAAGCAGAGGAGCTGGTGTGATGAAAAGGCCCGGGAAAGAGCATTCTGTCCTGAGGATGTAGTGGTGATGCTGAGACCCATAGAGGGGAGTGAATTGCAGTTAGCAGGGTCAGGACCTGTGGATTTGTTGCAGCGGCACTGGAGGGCTGAGGAAACTAATACTGGGAAGTCTCCACATGCAGCTGCAAAGGCACTGAAAATCCTGCAAGGCAAACCCCTACCTAAGAAACCGGAAATTAAAGGGATAGAACCAGATGAGGAAAATCTCAATACATCTGAAATAAGCCAAGTGTCTGAGCTAGCACCTAAAAGAAACTTGCCTGAGAATCTTGAGGTGACCCATGATAGTGGTTCCCCACATGTGGAGAGCTTTGCGACGGGGGTACCTGTGGGCGAGTTTATTGGTGAGGGTAAAGGCAAAAGCAATAAGGTTTCAAGGAAGAATGCTGCCATAGCTGTTCTGGAGGAGTGGAAGAAACTGCCTACCCTTTTCCCAGCTGAGAAAGCGAAGCCACGAGTCAAAAAGAAAGCAAGCTTCACCCGGAAAAGGCAAGCCGAGGATATCCAGTGGACATCAGAGTGCCAGATGACTGTCGATCATCTGAAGAGAGCGCGGACTTCGGGATCTGCCCTTGTTGCACCGGACTTCAACCAGGAGTTCATTGTGTACACAGATGCGTGGGACTGGGAGACGTGTTGTGCCAAACAGAGGACAGCGGGGGTCTACACCCAGTGACTCTTATCAGCAGGAGACTCCAACCTGGTGAGAGACATTTGTCTGCCATTGAGAGGGCGTGTCTATCTACTGTATGGATGCTGCAAAAACTGAAGCCCTACATTTGGGGAAGGAAGTTCGTCCTTTGCACCGACCATTTCCCTTTGGTGTGGCTACGAACTATGAATTCCAGTAACAGTAAACTTGCAAGATGGGTGCTGAACCTGCAAGACTTTGACTTAGTGATCCGCAGTGTGGATGCTGATGCCTTATCTCGAAGGCCAAATGACTAATGGGTGGATAAAAAGTTTGTAATATTGTATTAACTGTTCTGTTTGTATAATAGATGATGATGCCTTATCTCGAAGGCCAAATGACTAATGGGTGGATAAAAAGTTTGTAATATTGTATTAACTGTTCTGTTTGTATAATAGTTATGGAATATCATTAAAATGCAGAGTTGCTTGGATATTGATGAACTGAGATGTGTATAGTGATGGTAAAAATATTGGTGAGCATCCTTGTTAATGTAAAGGTAACGTAATGTAATTTGTATTGATGTAAGTAATGCAAGAGGTTAATATGTCTTTATTAATGCAAAGGTAATGTAATTTGTATTAATGTGAGTAATGCAAAAGGTTAATATGTCTTTGTTGATGTAAGAGTAATGTGATATATCCTTAGTGATGTAAATAATGTAAGAGGTTGATATTTGTATTCTTTCATAAACCTTCGTTTCTTTATGAGGGCAAACCGTTAAGTTTCCCCTCCTAAGACAAACTTATTAAAGGGGGAGGAATGTGGCGTTTGCCCAGGTCATGAATATTCATATGCTATTTGCATAGACCAATGGGAGTGCTGGAGGGGTGGAGTCATGAGGTATAAGAGACTCAGAAAGAGGAGGAGGGAGGAGTTTAGATAAGATTTAGATAGGGTTTGGAGATGGAGAATTAGAGTGTTAGAGAGTTGAGGAGTTTGGGCAGGAGAATGGTAGTTGAGGGTGGATAAAGAAGGATGTTTGTTTAAGAGTTAACAGCATTGCTTGTTCTGTCAACACCTGTGTTAATAAACAATTTGTATGTGGTTCTTTTAAAATGACATATGGTCTGGACATCTATTATTAATAATAGGTATTGTTGATGAAATCAACTGGTGGCAGCTGAGGGGCACGTAGCGTGAGCTCTTTGGTTGGTGAAACAATTAGGGGCCACGTGGAATCGTGACAGTAACCAATGCAACAAAAAAAATGTATCTTGAAAATTTTAAATCAATAAGCCTAAAATAGATTCTAGGCAAATTAATAAAAAGCATTATTCACAATAAAGTTAACTAGTATATAGAAAAAAAGATTGATGAAGAAAAATCTGCATGTTTCTGAAAGAATAAGTCATGTCTCATAGATCTTCTTGAATCATTTGAGAATATTTATAAGCATGTAGATAAAGGAAATCCAGAAACAGTGATTCGGTAAGCAACAGGAAGTTGCCAAGTGGAAACAAACTGACAGTACTCACAATGGAGGGATGCAAGAACTGGCATCCTCCAAGGATTTGCACTGGGACCAACACTTTCAAACTTGTTCAGAGGTGGTCAAGAGTTAAAAGAAAGCAGCAGAAGTGATCTAGAGTCTAAGAGGGAGCACCAAATTATGCAGTGTGGTAAAAACATTAATGTGGAATTTTCCTTACATTTTTAATTGAATATGATTTTTACAAAATGGTTCATAAAATTTATTAATAACAATGAATGGATATCAATGGAATATTAGACAACCACACTGTTATGCTGCTATGTGCCATCAAGTCATAGCCAGCTTATGGTGACCCAGAGTTTTCAAGGTATGTGAGATATTTAGGAACTGTTTCTAGTGGGGATTAGAGCAGAGGTCTCCAGAGTCCTAGATTATCACTGGATTCTCAAGCAAGCTTGGTGAGTTCAAAATTGGCCGTACCAGCAAAATCATTCTTATACACAGTAGTTTTAAGATTTAAGTCAGAATCCAAGGTAGTTGTGCTATTAAGTGACCAATGATTAGCCTCACAAAGTGTACACAAAATTATGTTACAAGTCAAGATCTTTATAAGGGAGGCAAGGGAAATACAGTGTGTCTGGCCCATATTAGTCACACTATAATAATCATGGCTGCATGGGGATTTGAACTTGGGACCCTCTAATTTCACTTCAAGTTTGACATTCTAATCACTATTTCAGATATTTCAGTTCACATGGTTATGTGACTGGGGACATTAAAATGTTATTTTAGTAAATATAAATCAAATAAGTGGTAAATCAAATAAAATTCTATTTAAGGCCCTGGAAAACGTTCTGGAAAGTTTTCTGGGGGAAAAACACATTCCCAGTAGGTAAAAACAAAAAGGGACTGTGATGACCTCCCGAAGGATATTTCTGAAGTACAGTAGGAAAGACCAATGAAATGGCAAATACAACTCAATGTAAGTATAAAGTAATGCACAGAGAAGCAAAAATACCCTTACTTCACATATACTCTGACAGTGTCTGAACTGGCTGTAACAGGCCAGGAAGGAATCTAGAGGATACGGAGGACAGATTAATGAAAATGTGGGTGGGAGCTCCAAAAAAAGAGAGTAACGAACTGTTTTTACATTGTGTTTCACAAGTATTATAATTCTGAAACTATTGAAAACTGAAATTATTCCAAATTACTACTTGCCAATTTACTTTCCCCAAATGTTTACACTGTAATGAATGTATAGCATTGGTATCCCTGTGGCTAGATTGGGTGGAAGCAGGCTTAAATCAGTAATAAAACAGGTTTGGCATACATAGATGTCTTAATGAATCAAATAATTATTAGAGCAACAACAGGGCAACATTTTTAGTACCCAGAATATATTGATCAGCTGGCTATGTTAAAAACTTACTCATGCAATTTTAATGTTGATCACATTAGGGGGCAGCTGTACCTAATAGGTTACCTATCTTCTAATACCTTGATTTCCTTTTTCTCCAATACTGTAGTTACATTCTCACCATAAATTTATACTACTAGTTTACTGCTATATAGTCAAGAGAAGACTGTTTCCTAGGAATATGATAAAGACCAAATAATATATACCATTGTAGCGATCACCCTGCTTTGGCTCAGGTAGAAGATTATTTGCATGTACCAATGAGACCTGTTGGGAGGCGGAGCCAGAGAAACTAGAAGGGAGGGGGAGTGAGAGTCTAGTTAGTTCAGTCAGAGAGAGCTAGAGAAGAAGATAGTTTGGGGTTTGAGGCAGAGAGAGTGTTTAAGGAGTGATTAGTCAGTGTGTGACCTGTATTAATTAAGATAGAAGAGGTTAAAGTAAAATACTGAAGCTTTGTGTAACTTTAAGAATGTGCTTAAGAACTATTCCTAAAACAACTTGTAATCAATAAACCTGTTTCTGTTTAAAAGTTCAGTACTGAATGGACCTCAGTCTTTCATAGGAAATATAGGTTGATAAAGAGATCAACTGGTGGCAGCGTGTTAAAGGGCGTGTTGGGATACTCATGTGAGCTCTGTGTTTGGTGAAACAAGCAGGGGCCACGGGGTAAACGCCACAACCATATTTTCTTAATTTGTATAGTTGTGTTTTAAAAATTCACTGAAGCACAAAATCATCACAATATCTGTCACAAAATTACAAAATGGATTTATAGCACATAAAGCCAAGTGATATTAGTCATTTAAAAACGACTGCATTTTAATGTTGCCACTAATAATCTCATGAAAATAAATATCGTAAGTAACATGAATATGACTAACAATAAAGCAGGATTGTCTTCCCAAATTATTTCCCAAGAGAAAAGACATGTTCAACAGCACGGTTGTTGTCACATTTCAAAAATGTATGACAGATTTTGTTCTAAAAGCAATATAATGAGTTTAGGAATGAAGCAATAACTGACTTCTGAGGACTTAAGAAAATGGAGCTGTTGGCCAACTGAGGGGAAAGAGTCATAATTACCTTAAAAAATAATTATGGAAACAAATTAAATCTTATGATGCAGAATACCCACTCTGCCAAAGAATAGCTGAGGAGGGAGGAATCAGAGGAAATCCCTAATCTTCATGAATGTCAAGATTCCAATACTGAACACTGTAGTTATGGCCAGTCTTTCCCAAGGCAGTATCCTTCACAAGTGTCATTCAACACATCTGGACAGAACTAGGGTTATGAAGAGACGTTTACACAACAACACACATTTTTAGAAGCTTAACACATTTCCCCCCACTAAATAATGCAGTAGCCTATCAAAAACTTCATTTTCCTACTAAAACCACAATTTTTTAAACTGGTTCTTTCAGTTTATTAGAACTTTCCACATAAGAAGCTAGACATGGCGGAAAGACAAGATGAAAATTTGAAGTACACTGGCAATTATGAGCAAATACGGAGAGTTACTGTAATATAGTGGACAGCATGTTGGATGAGGAGACCTAGGTTCAAATCCCCTGTCAGTCATGAAAATTCACTGGGAGGTGACAATGGAAAAATCACTCCTTGCATATCTAACTACCTTGGACACCCTTCTAGGGTCACAGTGTGTCAGAATCGACTTGATGGTGTGTAACACACACAGAATCCCCATCCTTTGATATTTTCCAAAATAAAATAAAATAAAATACACACCTGTTTGATGGCTTTTGAAAATATGCATTCAAAATGGAAAGGAAAGTGAAAATACTTACTGTTCTAAAAGTTGCTCGTATTTTCCCGAAGCATCTTTTTCAGCTGTTATAGCTCTCTCTTTTTCAGACACAGCATTATCTCTTGCTTCTCTTAAATTTCTGAAATTTTAAAATGTACAATAAACTCCCCTTTCTTATCATGTACATATTTTGTAATTTATTTCCTGATTGACATTATTTTTGAGTCTGTATGAATCAATAAGATTCAACTTTATTATTCAAATTTCAAGGCACTTCTGGGATACACTCTTTGCTGATGAGCACCTAGGTGGGAGTGAGAAGGAGCAGCAGAAGCTGGAGGGTAAGGCTGCAGGTGGAGCAGGGTGGCGGGAGCCAAGAATAAAGGAAAACAAGGAAGAAGAGGCAGAATGATCATTGGAGTCTGGATCAGAAGGCTGGTCAGAGGGCTGGGAAGAGTTGCCCCCAATCTTTTGTGTCCTGGAAGAGAACCAGCCACTGCTCCTCTAAGAACCCTGGACAGGAGAGTGGGTCGGCTTTGCTCCTCAGAGGGGCTGTGGCGGGTAAGCACCCATCTCCTCACCACCTTGGACCCTCACGATGGCAGCTGAACTCTCCGAGCCACAACTGGGAAGCCCCATACTGACCCAGAAAAGGCACTGGAGGCAGCAGTGATAGCAGGATTTTGGTCACTGTTACAGAGGGATTTGTGATTTTTTTTTTTAAACTACATGATTAGCTATTTGGATTCTATGATAATTAGTCATATAGGTCATAGTAACTGATGCTTACTATGATACATAAATATTGTATTAAAGAAAATATACAAGGGCATTAGATGGGCAATGGAGGCAAAAATGATGGGAGAAAATATATTTGGTTGCCATGCATAATACAGCAATTGCTGTGACAATCAGAGCAGCGTCGACTGACATTTGCAGCCTTCTTGCCACTGAAGCTTGCAACCAGACTTTGCAATTTTTTACACCATTCAGAGGTATACTGCTGCTGTATATGAAGGTTCAATTAATGCATTATAGTATGCATCAGTTAATATGACCTATATAGTTAACCATAATAGAATCCAAATAGAATCCACTTTTTAAAAACACATCTAAGTCAGTAACCATCACAACATTTTTCTCAAACCTCTGCTAAAACCAACTCTAACCATATATATAGCTAGTTTATTCACTCACAAAAACTATAGCAAACGGGGACAGGTTTTTGTTAAAAGCATACAAAATGTGTATGATGTCTCTTGAGACAATATACATATTCTGTTTAAAAGAATCCAAATTCAGCACACATATTACATTTTATATACTAAGCAAGGATGATCTGAAACAAAGAATAAATTTCAAGACATTTGATAGCCTCATGAATAGGCTTTTGAGGTTCTAAAATGGATGAAAATATTGGCAGAGTGGTCACACTGTCCCTATTTTTTGTGGCCTGTTTGGAGCCTTTCTATGGATGTTATTGACTACAACTCTACCACAGTTTAACTACACAATATAACACATCTAATTCAGAGCAAGGATGAGGCAATGCAGGAAGATTTATGCCCAAAATTTATTAGCTTCACTTGCCCTTTGTGGTGTCATCACATAGTGAAATTGAATAGCTATTTAAAGAACTCACTGTGCTTAGGATGAGGACTGATAAGGGGTGGGTGAGTGAGATGTCAATAAAATTTAATCAAGTGTTAAGGCACTCATGAGCAAGAAGCAGTGGAGAGTAGAGTTCCACAGAACATTTCAGTGACACAGAAGCACCCATTTTCCACTCAAAATATTGTTTCATAGTTCTACTCTTTTTATAGACTTTCCTACTGTTGAATCTGAGTCCTAAATTTGGGTGATCTGGACTGTTACTTTGTGGTGAGTATACTTCTACATTAAAAGTATGTTTATAATATCCAATATTAATCTGTTTCATAAAGAGGCACTTTATTGTGGCAGCTGTACAGAGATTTTACCTTTGAAGTATCACTGCTTTTCTTCAAGAGGGTAATTGTTGCATTAAGAAATACTATTTTTAGATCAAAAAGCATTTCTCATTTAGCTGTAAGGCTCTTAGACTGAAAACATTAGGTTCATTTCTTGCATTACTGATTAGGCTGCATAATTTGCAGCATTCCATGTAAAAGGAGCCCACCACATATTTGTAGCAGCACGTCATGAGTCTGTACACCTCTGCAAAATTTCAGAATCAGGGAGGATGTCAATGGCAGTGTAGAGTCAGTGGCTGGTAGCCCACCTGCAGCTTGTGCCTTACACTGAGAAGCAGCATAGAATTACAAGCCATCTCAAAAAGTAATTCAACCATATACAATATTGCATTAATAATATATGACAAACTGAAAAGAGTTTTTGATTTGTTATGACTGTCATGCTGAGAAAGGAAAGGTTTCCATGGCTCCTATACGTATTCGCCAGTTCCCTCTTTTAAGAGATTTTTTATTTTTTTGACTGAACATAATGGCATCTATTCATCAGTCAAATGATAATGACAGAACTAGATCCAAAAGTGAAGCCAGTAAACAACTGCAACTAGAAAATATCAGGAAGCAGGAATTTTTTAAAAAAGATTTTAAAATGTCAAAAATATTAATAGGATACAGAAGATACAAAAAAGTGGTCCTTTCATTCTGGGGAAAAAAATCAATTTAAATAATTCTAGTTTTGAAAACAGAAGCAGTCACAAAATGCAAATTTAAAAACATTTGCTCCAACATAGTCAGGTGTGTTTTCAGGCATGTGGCTGATTTTGTAGTTGCATATCCAACTTGATTCTTAATCTACTTAGAGTTGATCCACACAAATCCAATTTTAGTTTCAACTAAGTAGACTCACTAAAAATCAGAGAGACTTACACCAGTGTTCACTTAACAAATCCTTTTCATTTCCATGAGTCTGTTTTGATCAGGACTAAAAATATGCTGCGGGATGTAGCCCACAGCATTTTTAAAGTGTGCATCTAGAAAAGCATTGTGTTGAGAAAGAATACGAGAAAGACATTGAGTGTGCAACTACACTGGAAAATACTTTGCAATCTGCTATGGAATTGGCATGGGTGAATTCAAAGTTTTTTTCAATGATCATACAATATAAAGGTCAATGTGAATCAGCCCATCTCCTTTTCCTTCCAATCTGCACTTCCTTCCCATGCTGCTGGAGGCTTCTACTTTCTTCTAACTGCAGTGATTCGAATGGTGTTTGCCTGTGTGATTGCTTGTTTTGTACTATAAAAGAACTGGGGAGCATGACTTCGGCTGGTTTTCTGGTGACGTAGTAAGTTGGGGCATGGTGTTTTGGATAGCAGGAACACCCACACCCACCATCTTTCTCATTAGCCACCCCAAAGTACATTTTGTTTATTAAAAAAAAACCTATTGAGTCCAGTGCTACATCACCTTATCACTGCATTGCTACATCAGTATAATGCTAGATCACCTCTGCATGGATGAAAAAAGTATAAAAATCTATATAAAATCAAAACAACTCTGACAAACTCCAGCAGCCTACAATGTTTCCACAGTATGTGTGTATGCCTGTATGTGTATGGACAATTTGGAAAGCTGTTCATTTTACCATACCCCCGTGCAACTCTTTAAACAATCAGCTTGATGGCAGGCCATACAAGGAGAACTGATGATCAGCAGGAGGGTGGTATCAAGAGAAGGAGGGATGTGGGTATGGATCAAACCACATTGGACTGAGAGCCCAGTGTGGACACTGGCACCAAAACAACCCAGGGTCTTGGTGTGATCACCTAAAGCAAGCCTAATCACTCTGGTTTGGTTTGCCAATGTAGTTGCACCTTGAGAATCACAGACATTCTGACCCTAAATTTATTTACACAGATATACACTGGAGTATGTTCAGTCAAACCTGTTTCTTAATAAAAACATTCAGAAAGAGTATGCAAGAGAGAATAGGATGACAGTTTTATTCAGTCACTTTACAGGTCCATATGGATGCTACTGATCGTTTGGAACACCATACAATTTAGATAGACATAATTTAGATAGAAGAAACACACACACCCCAAGTTTAAGAACAGAAATATAAGGGAAGCATAAATGATTCACTACCTCACCACACCCTTTTTGTTCCAACAAGCATAAAAATAAAGCATTGTTTTCAAGATTCTTATTCATAAATGTTCTTTTAAATCATGAAGACATTCAGGATTTGGCAGTAAATAAACCATAATTTCAAGATGAGGAATAGAAATTCTGCCAACTGGTTCCAGACCAATATTCTTGGCCACATTGCATGCAAACAGCGTTACATCTGTCAAAGCTCCATAAACAAACAGATTTTAAAACTGTTTTATGTAATGCAATACAAGTCCATACATGGGAAGTAAGATTTCTGTTAACCTCTGAGATGCAATTAGTGGTTGATATAATTTAGATGATGGTAGAGGAGGAGGAGGAGGAGGAGAAGGGAAATAAATACTAAATCCTACATAACTTCTTGCCTACATTATATCAGCTTTCATAACTAAGTGCAAAACAATGCAAAATGTGAAATTACTTTCATGTCCTGTCTTCTCTGCACTGCTATCTGCTATAATTAACTGTCTCTACTTGAGGAAATCTATACATAATAAGTAGGAATATTATTATTACAGACATTTTGTTCATATTCTTTTATGGAAGCAAACTTGTGTGTTAGCTTATTGTGGTATATTTCTTAGTGACTTGGCTTATTTCTCATCTTTTCACTGAATTAAGTAGGCTAAGAAAGAATTATGATATGGAACTACAGAATACATTAAACATTAAAAGTTGTTTTAAAGATTAAGAACACACTAACGTTTGCTAACCATTCTTCTGGTAGAAAGACCTCTTATGTTCCAGTGTCCAAGATTTATTTTTAGTCTTGCTCACTCAACAATAATATATTTTTCAAATGTAGTGCACAGAAATCTATCTGTTCAATTAATGCTATATTTGGTTGCAGTGCCGTATTTGGATACAGTGTTACAAGAACAAGTCACAGTAATACTTGGGCCTACATGGTTCCCTTCTCCTCTGATGTGGTCATAAGAAAGTGATTTCATTTTAACTGTCTCACAGTTCATAATATAATCCAAACTCTAAACTATTAATCTCAGCTTTGGTTAGCTGAAACAAGATAATTTGATAAACTGTGGTTTGCATTTGGTTTGTTCCACTGAAGCATACTTAACCACAGCTTCTCTAGATTAGGATGTTATAGACAGTCAAGTTTATTCTAAAGCTGTACTGAAATATCTACGGCTCCTTCATAATGCTGCAGCAGATAAGGCAGGCACAAATTGGAGAATCACTGCTTCTTCTCATAATGCTAAAACAATGGCTTAACATTACATCCAAAGGTTAACAGATGCTTTATCTCTTCTCATGATATGCGATCTCCAACAGAAGACCCCTAAAATTAAATGGTATAGTAACTGCTGAAGTGCATTTCCGTCTTAGACCATAAAAAACTGAGATCATGTGAAAAAAGTCCATAACATATTTCCATCCAGGAGAAGTAACAATGGTGCAAGAACTTAGAGTCTGCATTCAACAGTGTCACTGAACTAATGCAACAGACACTGCGATAGTAAAAATTAATTTCTAGAGTCAGTGTAAGGAAGGGATTCAACACTGATTTCTATTGCACAGCAGGCTGTGCAAAGTCGATTACATGACTGTGCTTGTCTTTTTATGCTATACCTTTGTTTTATTTACATTCTAGGCAAAAGTGCAAGTTTAGCTTTGCTCACATTAAAGGCTAAGGTTCTGACAGCACAATAGAAAAGCAAGAATGAGGGCTCCTGCCACTTCCATTGAGGGAAGGTAAAATGAATCCAATCTCTCCAGAGTGTATGTTTAAAACAATGGTAGTAGAGGCCCAGCAGAAGTGTATACCGGAAAGAAAGAAGGCTCAGCTAAGTCCAAGAGGCTGCAGGCATGGTTAACAAGCGGAGTTAGAGAGGTTTTAAAGGGCAAGGAGGTGTCCTTCCGTAAATGGAAATCCTTCCCAAATGAGGAAAATAAAAAGGAACACAAACTCTGTGTAAGAAGATGATACAAAAGGCAAAGAAAGACTTTGAGGAACGTATGGCCAGCAATATAAAGGGGAATAATAAAAGCTTCTTTAAATATGTTAGAAGCAGGAAACCTGCCAGAGAAGCAGCTGCCTCTCTGGATGGTGAGGGAGGGAAAGGGGAGGGAAAGGGGGACTTGGAGATTGCAGAGAAATTCAATGAGTTCTTCACATCTGTCTTCACAACAGAAGACTTTGGGCAGATTCCGCTGTCCGAACAGCCCCTCCTGACCAATGAATTAAATCAGATACAGGTTAAAAGAGAGGAAGTTTTAGACCTAATTGATAAATTGAAGATCAGTAAGTCACCGGGCCCAGATGGCATGCACCCAAGGGTTATTAAGGAACAAACCTTTTAGAATTCTTTGAACAGGTCAACAGGCATGTGGATGCGGGCGAACCAGTGGATATTATCTATCTAGATTTTCAGAAGGCATCTGACGTGGTCCCTCACCAAAGGCTGCTGAGAAAACTCCACAGTCAGGGGATAAGAGGGCAGGTCCTCTTATGGACTGAGAATTGGTTGAGAACCAGAAAACAGAGAGTAGGTGTCGATGGGCAATTTTCACAATGGAGAGAAGTGAAAAGCGGTGTGCCCCAGGGATCTTTAGTATAAAGAAAAGGCACCTGAGGGGGGGAAATGATTGAGATGTATAAAATTAAGCAGGGGGTGGATAAAGTGGATAGAGGGAAGCACTTTTCCCTCTCATGCAATACCAGAACCAGGATACATCGACTCAAATTGAGTGTTGGGAGAGTGAGAACAGACAAAAGAAAATATTTCTTGACCCAGCGTGTTGTTAGTCTGTGGAACTCCTTGCCACAGGATGTGGTGATGGCATTTGGCCTAGATGCCTTTAAAAGGGGATTGGACAGATTTCTGGAGGAAAAGTCTATCATAGGTTACAAGGAATTATGTGGATGTAGAATCTCCAGGTTTAAGAGGAAGGTACCTCCAAATGCGAGATGCAGGGGAGTGGTATCAGGAGACAGGTATCTAGTTGTCTCGTGTGCTCCCAGACGCATCTGGTGGGGCCACTGTGAGATACAGAAAGCTGGACTAGATGGGCCCTTGGCCTGATCCAGCAGGGCTCTTCTTATGTTTTTGATATTACTTAAGCAGTGTAATCTCTGCTCTGCTTCAAACAGCTCCGTACTAGCACAGCGAGCTAGAAAGGACTGTGAATCTGCTTCAAAACTATAAAGCAGGGGTCCCCAACCCCCGGTCCGTGGCCTGGGCCGGACTGCGGAGACAGATCTCCCACCCCCCCTCACACACTCCCCCCCCCGCACAGCCCCTTCACGCCTGCGTGCGAGTGCCTGCGCGAGAACCCCCCACCCCTTTGCACATGCGTGCAAGTGCCCCTCAAGTGCCCCCCGTCCTTCATGCATGCGCACGTGTGTGCATGCCTGTGTGAGCGCCCCCCCGCTCCTTCGCGTATGCATGCGAGCGGTGCATGCCCGTGCAAGTGCAGGCAACCGGTCCGCGTTGTTAAAAAGGTTGGGCACCACCGCTATAAAGCACAGACTCATCATATTTATTTATATACATATAAATAATGTTTTGTGCAAAAAAATCTGTTTTGTGCACAATATATTGTGAGCCGCCCTGAGTAGACTCCTGTCTAGAAGGGCGGGATAAAAAATCTAATAATAAATAAATAAAATAATGATTTTAATTATGGGATTGCCAGTCCATATAACCCCCACCCAAAAAAAAAACTAATACAATGGAAGTATCAGCAGGCTCAGGGATTTGCAGAAGCAGAACAGTCTGAAGTGAAAAATTATAAGGAGTGAAGGAAAAACAAATGGCCCCAATAGGACTGAGCGTGCTCAGTGATTATGGAATGATGGCACACTATTGTGAGGGAAGCAACCCAAATCACAGAACGACTGAAATGGGGTTGCTGGAATTTTAAGTGAGGAATGCTCCACATTGCAGTTGACTGCTGATGTACTTGTGTATTTATATCTACCTGTGGCGTCCACCCAGGTCATGAATATTCATATGCTATCTGCATAGACCAATGGGAGTGCTGGAGGGTCAGAGTCATGAGATATAAGACTCAGCAGGAGGAGGGGGAGTCAGATAGAGAGTTAGAGTTGAAGAGATTAAAAGTTTTGGAGTTTGGGTGGGAGAGTGGTGGTTAAGAGGGATAAAGGAGAATGTCTGTTTAAGAGTTAACAACATTGCTTATTCTATCAACATCTGTAACAATAAACAATTTCTATTTGGTTCTTTTAAAATGACATATGGCCTGGGCCTCGATTATTAATAATAGGTAATATTGATGTAATGAACTGGTGGCAGCTGAGGGGCACATAGCGTGAACTCCTAGTTTGGTGAAACAAGCAGGGGCCACGTGGGGATTGTGACACTAGCATTACCTGTAAAATTAATGTTTTCTTACCTATTTTCACGTTCATACATTTCCTTTGTCGCTGTTCGCAGCTGTTCTATTTCTTGGGATGTCTTCTGTCTTATTTGTTCCAATTCATCATGAAGTTTGTTTTCATACTCTGCTTTATGATGATCTCTTGAAAAAAACATTTAAAACGTAAGGCAAAATGCTTTCTTATTCCTGTAATCAATTATTCTGATGACCTTTATTGACTGTGTAAAGAATCAGTGCTTTCCTAGTCCTTGTCAAAAAGTACAGGCCTTTGCTATAATCTTATTAGCTCATTCATTATCAACCTGAGCATGAGCTAAGATGACAGGAAGATTTGCCATTCCCGAAACAAAAGACAGATTTCTGCTTAAAAGCTGCTAGCAAAGGAATCAATATGAGTTCAGAATTCACAGTTTCCTATTCATGTAACTTGGTTTCTACAAATGCTCCTAACATGGTAAAAGATTATCTATAAGCCTATAGGAACATCACTCCTAATGAAGAAAGATGAAAGAAATGGAAATACCACATAGTTTTAAGCTGTGTTTAAAAAAAAATCAGCATCAGGACAAATCATATGTAGCCATATAAATACTCCAAGTCCAACGAGAAGAAATTAAGGATTAGAAAGCTTAGTTTCAACTTGGGTAAATCCACAAGTACCAATAGTTATTCAGTTTCTCTACTTTTGCATGTTACCATAAAAACTGAAAACTGAGGACACTGAACCAGAATCTGATTCCAGTTGTGTGGGCCTCATTACTTCTGATAAACTGACCATAAGCATTATATTTAGTATAATTTTCCCCAACAAGCTTCTAATGTAGTGATTCATATTGACATTGAAAGGATGAACTGAACAACATACCTAGATGTTACATATTTTTCATACATTTCTTCTCTGGCCTTTTTGGCATCCTCTAGCTGAACCTGAAGTCTTTCGAGACGGTCTTCTTCATGAGCACAACGAACACTGAGCTCCATATTTTGACGGTTAAGGTAATCCTTATCCTTTTGGAGCAAGGTGACAGACTGTTGTAAAGTTGCAACCTTTAAATTTAAAAAGTATACAAATAGAGAAAAGCATGATAAAAATCAAGTCATCTGCATATACAACCTTCCCCAGGTCAGGTTTTTTATTTATACATTAATTTTTATTTTATGTTAAAGATGTCCTTACAACTCTTCAGCACAGCTTTCACAATGATGTAACAAAAAGCCAAACAAAACAAGATGCAAGTTTACACTTTTCCACTTCCTGTATGTTGTGAGACAGCTCATTTGATTGAACCACAGTTTGCATTAATACCTATTCCTTGCTCTGCGAGTGCAGTTGCTGTGATGCCACCATGTTCATCTCTTTTTCTTTACAAATAACATACTGTATTCTACAGCATACTGTAACCTGGTTATATGACCTACCCAATGCTTTTTTTACAATAATATACAATAAGAAGCACTTAAGACTGGCATATAAACAAGTGAGCCAGATTGATGTACACTATAGAAGTCCAGCAAAACAATGCATAATTGTTACACAACAAAATATGACTGAAGCAAAATTTTTAGCGATAATGTAGGACAATCAAAAGAAACACATTTAAATAGCTTTGTAATTTTTTAAATGAAGCCCAAAACGATCCTACCTCTTTTGATAAATCAGTTTTTTCTTTGATTAGTGCTTTGTGAGAGACCTCCAATATTTCATATTTTCTTCGGAGGTCTGAGAAGTCATGCTCCAATGAATCACGTTCACTGTTGAAACAAAAGGACACCATGATCAGGGATACTGTAACATTCTGAGTTCTAAGCCCTCAATTCCTTCTAATACCTTCTTTTATACAAATCTAACATGCACTCCTCTTCAGATAGTCTTCTACCAGTAGAGGCCAAATTAAGTTTATGCTTAATTTTACTTGGCCACCAATAAGCACAAGAATATTTCAACTTGTTCCAGTTGCAATATTTAGATTCCTTCAAAGTACCATATTTTTCCATCTATAAGACGCTACTTTTTCCTAAAATCATTACCCTAAAAATTGAGGGACGTCTTTTACACGGAAGTAAGCTGAGATAGCTGAGGATAGAACAAAAGGGCACATACCTTGCCTCTGTAAACAGGCTTCCTTCAGCCACAAGGCTTAGCTTTCTATAGTCAGGAGACTTAGCTTCCTCCAATCACGAGCCTTATGGAACTGACGTCAGCTGATCCTGAACAAACCAATTGGAACACACCTCCTTGGAGGTGGAGCCTGTAGGCTCAAGATTCAACAGAGACAAATGAATCCTCAAAGCTAAGTTTTCTTAATTTTTGGGTTAGAAAATGGTGTGTGTGTGTCTTATAAATGGGGGCATGTTATAAATGGAAAAATACAGTATCCACTAAAAATCTGAGACAACTGAAGCAAGTATGATGTCAGGACTCAACAAGATAATTCATATTCTCTCCCATGCTGAGCTTCAACATTACTTCACACTGTAAACCAATGAATATCATTTCCTTGTACATATGTGATACAGGAATGGTTTAGCACAAGTGCTGCAAAGGTCTCTGACTGGCATGTTCATTCTTACATGTGATGGTTCCAAAATGATTTAGGCTAATCTAAATGATAAGAAACATATGTCATCATCTTCCTACACTAATTTTCAAAGAAAGGAGATCAGAACCATAAAACCATTAACCGGGATGAATCTCAAAAGCAATCTAGCTGCCATAGGAGAAAAGCAGGGTAAAAATATTTTAAGTAATAAATAAATCTAGTCCAACTACCTACCAAAGCAGGAATCCACTACCATAACACCTGGCTGACTAGTTTGGAAAGGCATTTTTAAGATTTCTTGCTTTAAAAACTCTAACAAAAGAGATGCCACCATCTTCTAAGACAGCCTGTTTTATTGCCAAACAGCTTGTACTGCCAGGGATCATGAGGACTGAGGTGTGGCAGAGCATGTCTCACACTTCTCTTATCAGGAGTGTTCTGAGTGGGACTCTGCTTTAGGATGTTACTACTTGTTGTTGTTGTTTAGTTGTTAAGTCGTGTCCGACTCTTCGTGACCCCATGGACCAGAGCACGCCAGGCCCTCCTGTCTTCCACTGCCTCCTGGAGTTTGGTCAAATTCATGTTGGTTGCTTCAATGACACTGTCCAACCATCTCATCCTCTGCCGTCCCCTTCTCCTCTTGCCTTCACACTTTCCCAACATCAGGGTCTTTTCCAGGGAGTCTTCTCTTCTCATGAGATGGCCAAAGTATTGGAGCCTCAGCTTCAGGATCTGTCCTTCCAGTGAGCACTCAGGGTTGATTTCCTTCAAAATGGATAGGTTTGTTCTCTTTGCAATCCAGGGAACTCCCAAGAGTCTCCTCCAGCACCACAGTTCAAAAGCATCAATTCTTCGGCGGTCAGCCTTCTTTATGGTCCAGCTCCCACTTCCATACATCGCTACTGGAAAAACCATAGCTTTGACTATGCGGACCTTTATCGGCAAGGTGATGATGTCTCTGCTTTTTAAGATGCTGTCTAGGTTTGTCATCGCTTTCCTCCCAAGATGTTACTACTAGCACAAGCCAACTCTGGAATCCACTGACCAAACATGTTAAGGAAGATTTTTAATCGATTCATCTGTTACAACACAGATAACTACTTGATTAATAAATGCACACAGTGGCTTTTGAATATCCTGGGGGAAGATAAAAGGCTTTCTTTACCAGAAAAGCTCATTCTCAAATGCATGTTACACACCTTAACTTCTCTATAGCTGATTTAGTGGATTACTATATTTTAACAGCTAGGGTTTTGGAAAGGTTGCACTGAAAGAATTGGCCTGAATTTTCTTGTCCTATGCAATTATATAAGGGCAATCATATAAAGTTAGGCACCTCTTTTTCATGTCATCTATCACAAGCCTGGTCTCCCAATTGCGGAAGTGATCACATAGCCACTGATGTGTGCATACTCCAAGGCAGCTGTATGCATAACTGTCGCATGCACAGCTTTTCTTCAACTGGATTTTGGCCATTGAATTTATGATGATGCTAGATAATACCAAGGTCATTCTATTCAAATTCACTACAACATACCTACCTTTTTACTTTATCGTAATTCTCCTGTCTATAGTCACCTTGATGAATCATTTGTTTTGTATCAGCTAGTTCAAGTGTTAGACGCTGACATCTAACTTCCAGATCTGAGCGATTTCTTCTCTCTTCTTCATAATTCTGAAAAATGTATTTACATTTTTAAAAAATGACTATGGCATTTCAGAAATGCTCTTGTTTGCCTTCCTGTATGAATTTAATTTTACTAGATCTATCAGTGGCCAATATTTACCTGCTATTAGTGGAGTCATGTAGCTAGTGGATAGCATGTCAGACAAGTACACAGGAAAATCAGGTTCAAAGGTGAGCTCAGCCACAGAAATTCACTGGGAGGGGGGCATATACATCTCACATACATCAGAAACGACTATTAGGGTGGCCATAAGTCAGATGCAACTTGACAGCATATTAACAGTCGATAGAATACTAGTAACTTCTGCTACAGTGCTTTTTACAAGTGGCCATACTGCAGAAGGACTATATCTGGATATATGCTGGATGTATTCCAGAATCATGAAGCTGGACATCTGTTTGCACAAAAGAACTTTCTCCTCCACACTGCAGCCCTGCCACATCTAATCTGTTCAAGAGAGGACCCTCACACACAATAAAGGAAATGCCCTGTCCTGTTGGAGGCAGTTCTGTCAATAGGAGGAAATAGCTGAAAGTCATTCATTTATTTTAAAAATGGATGAATCAAATTCTGGATGGAATAACTGGGGTGGAAATCAGATTATTTTCAAAACCTCTATAATTGCTAGTTCTTTTAATATACATTGTCCCCTACATACACTGCAGGTGCTATATATCTTACACTTGAATCGTGTTAGCACTGATTGTTATTATTTCATCAGCTTAGATGTCAGGGGAAACAAGTAATTAGAGCTCCCAGGAAAAATGTTCTGACATATGCAACTAGTACCTTCACTATCTTTACCCGTGATTGCAAGCCAAAGAGCCATCAAATTATTTCCTCACTCCTAAAGGGTCTCTGAGCTTGTACTGAACAACAACCATTCATGCTACATGATAAAACGTTTTTCAGAAGCAACTTCTAAACACCTTATTAGAGTGTAGTGTTAGGATGGAATACCACTGGGCTTACCTACATTTCTGGACATGCCAAAAACAGGTATTTGGACCCCATTGGATCAAAAATTTAACTCTGTTTCACCTAAAGATAACTGTAGAGGTCTAATGGCTCTTCTCACTTTCAACACTGATGATTTAAAGATCTTTTATGAAATTACTGAAAATAGTTTTCCTTTAATTTCCAATGACATATTGCATCTTTGTGGCCATTTTGAACATGAACAGTATTGTACATCCATGAGATCCACAAAAATGTAGTGTATGAATAGGATAAGTATGCAATTTTAAATACATACTGTACATATAACTACACTCAGCAGGGAGACTGAGTGGATATTTTTTAATTTACAGACTTACCATAACATACTATGTAAAACAGCTCGCAAGTCTGTATTTGTTTACATATCATTGACCATCAATCACAGAGAATGCGATAAAGACAGACCTAGATGTAACCAATATTCATGTATCCAACAATACCGTTACAAGACCATGTATCATTCATAACATCAGGTGTTGGCACATACGCCTATCCTACAGTGTGATATACACCATGATCTGCAAATAAGCCAGTCTCAATGCAAAGAATAAATGCACACCAATCTAACATTTGAAACTGCAGTGTTCAAAAATTCCCACATCAACTATAATAATAATTCTGTGTCACCAAGTCAATTCTGAGTTACGATGACTGATTGCAGGAATTTCAGTTTACCATTCCTTTCTTCTTGGGGTGCCCTGGGACTGTGTAGCTTGCCAAAGGCCACACAGACTGGCTCTCCTGGGAAGCACATTGGGGAATTACTCCTAAACTCTAGCTCTGCAGCCAGATACCTAACTCACTGAGATATCCAGCCAGCTCACATCAATTATGAATCTGATGAATTAGGCTGCAGTCAACAAAGCTTATGCCAGCACTCCTCAATCTAGCACTCTGTGGATGTACTGACTACAAATCCCATCATCATCTTCAACCAGCGTAACCAGGTTGGGAGAGGCTGACCTATTGTCTACTAAATTTGCTGATCTCTAAGTGCTTGTTTGAATGAACAGTAGGATCAGTCACACCAGACCAGAGGTGGCTCAGCACAGCTTCCTTAAGATGAAGAATGCACATGCAACAAAAACGTAGAATTGGCTTTGAGAATGTGCATTGTATAGTGTTCTGCACTCTCAACTCTACTGCATGGCGTTATGGACTTTAACACAAGGAACAAAATAAAAGACAGAAATATTTGACATATGGATTTATTGCAGGATACTAACTTTTTTTGGATCAAGAGGCTGACAATCTAAGCAGCATTAAGGCAAATGAACAAAGACCAAGAACTATTAAAACGTGAATTTTCAGGAAGTGAGAATATTTTGATCACATAAGAAATGAATAGTACTGATTGTTACAGCTGATCATTTAAGTGTGAGGGGGTTGTTACTAGTGCCCCAATGGGCTGTTGGCTACCACTTCAGATACCCAGGCAAGACCTTCAGAAGCAGCACCTGCTGGTACCAAGATGGACAAGGGACAGGAACACCTGTTCCAGAAGGGAGAGGAGACAGCTGCTAAGGAAAACACCTATGGAGTGGGGAGGAGGAGGAGGGAGCCTCCCTGCAGCTGTGGACTGTAAGCGAGGCCTTGGAGGAGGCAAGAGGGGCAGCTGGAGAAGGAGGATGAAAGAAGCGTGCAGGCAGCCAGGGGTGACTCATCAGACCCAGAGAACAACGAGGAAGGAGCCTGAGGTGACACACAGGAGGACGTGGCTAAGGCCTACAACAGAGAAGAGGTCCCAGAGCTAGAGGGGAACTGGGACTAAGCAAGGACTCCTGACTGGGGGCGGGGCTTTGTCAGACTTTATGCCCCCAAAGGGCAAGGCAGCTCCAGAGGCTCCCTAGCAGAAATAGCATCACAGGCCACAGTGTAGAGGCCCCCATTGTCAGCCAGAGCAGAGCCAACGCCAATACAGAGGCAATGCTGGAAAGAGGCAGAAAGCTTGCCAGCAGCACCTCCACCAGCAGCTGCCACTTCAGTTCAGTCCCACACCTTGCCCTCATTGTAGGCATTCAAACCATCCTTCTTCTGAACACCACCTTTTGGTCCTCTGTGGAGGTCACTGTTAAAGGAGACCAGAGACTCATGGGCCCCGGTGAAGTTAACTCAGGACTGGGATCTGTCCAGGACTATGCATGGGCAAGTGTCACAAACTTTGCCCCAGGACACATTGCAGAAATGAAGCAAACCCCTGCCATTTTAGTTTCCTCATTCTCTGTTATAATAAACCCTCTTGAACCACAGCTGGGGGGCTGTGTAGAGTTAATAGATAAGGGCATAGAGGAGGGTTTACCGTTGGTGGGGGTGGAGGGGCTCACGTTAAGATAAAATAAATGAGAATGTAAGTGCAAGAAGAAGGACTTGGTGGCTGAAGAACCTTAAAGACTGTTCTGGAGGACACCAGAGTAGTCATGATATTCATTCTCCAGTGGAACAGGAATGAAAAGTAGAAGTAATCTCTAATTTTTGCAATTTACTTATTTACTGTAGAATGGGACAAAGATATTTCCCTTTTTATTACATTTGTTTGATTCTCAAGATACTCAAGTGAAAAATAATGCAAAGGTTGTTGGCACATTGAGGTGTGCATCAAGAAACACTTGTGATGTCTTATCATTCCACTGATTTAACATGGCTATGTTAAACACAGCTGTCTGGATCTACACAGTTGTTACTGGCACACAGTTTGGTTCATATCAATGAAGACAAATTTAGAATTATCCTAAGTATGATGAGATAACTCCTGTCCGTAACAAAAAGGCAGCATGACAAAATAATCTCATTAGCCAAAATCCTACTGTAAGCACACAAGGAATTAAACAAGCCATTTTCAGTTTTCTGGCCACCTGTCACATGTTCAGCCACTCAGCCAAGTATGTGACCAGGGTATATCTGAGTAGGCATGGGATATTTGGATTTTTGGACTACAAATCCCATAGTTCTTTATTCTGGGAGTTCCACCTGACAAACAGATACCTAGACACCTAAATGTGGCTTGCCTGCGAAAAAGACCTAAGTGGAAAACTTTGCAGTTTAGTTAGACGTAGCTTTGTCTAGCTTCCTGTTCAGAAAGGAAGCTGCTCCTCTGCTAGCTGGGAGTTTCCTTTCTGAAAATAAGCTAGGCAAAGTTAGACCTAGCTAAGCCACAATGCCTTCCAGCTTAGGCCTTTCTGACAGATACACTTAGGTATCTGTATGTCACACAGAACTCCTAGAATGGAGAATTATGGAATTTGTAGTCCAAAAAATCCAAAAATCCCACACCTACATCTGAATGTGCACCAGAATGATCATGCACACCAATTGCACAAGTTTTCGGTTTATGGTATGAACCCCAATAGGATTATAGCCATTATAACCTGGCTAAAAGACTATGAGGTCCAAGAGTGATCTATAGTCAGGCTAATGATGATGAATCGGTTTCTTACAGATTTCAGCAAAGCAGTAACTCTGTCATTCTCTATTGTAAACGGCAAACACTATTTCTGCTTCTTTGGTTTCCTAGAACCAAGCTAGTATATCAATGCTGCATTTTCCAAGCCTTGTGATACATTGGTTAAATTGCAGTAATGCAGTCAACATTCTGCTCATAACCTGAATCTGATCCTGATGGGCGCAGGTAGCCAGCTCAAGGTTGACTCAGGATTCCAGCCTTCCGAGATCAGTAAAATGAGTACCCAGCTCACTGAAGGGGAGGCAATATGTAGCATGCATACCCTGTTTCCCTGAAAATAAGACCTAACCTGAAAAAAAGCCCTAGTATGATTTTTCAGGATGCTCGTAATATAAGCCCTACCCCAAAATTAAGCCCCAGTTAAGTGAAACCCCGCCCTCCACCGTTGTGCAGCAACCAGAAGATGACATGACTGCATTTGAATAAATGTAGTTTGTTGTACATTAAAAAAATAAAACATCTTCCCTGAAAATAAGCCCTAATGCATTTTTTTGAGCACAAATTAATATAAGACCCTGTCTTATTTTTGGGGAAACACGGTAATTAAATTGTAAACAGCCCAGAGAGTGCTTTAAGCAGTATGGGGTGGTACATAAGCAGCGCACTTTGCTTTGTATTCAACAACTGTCCAGAGGGCAGAATGTGTCTCTTAAAATGTCACACTTAACTGGTGGCTGAATAAGCTCTCTGTTTACTTCAAAAGACACCCCACTACAAGATGATTTAAAGATATTTCCTAAAAATGTTGATTCAGTACAAACTGATTCTTCTGTGGAGAACCCACTGCCTATATTCATTTTCCTATAGTCTTCAGTTTGTAATTTCTATACACTTTCTACATATAGTATGCACCATATGGAGATAGGTAAGAATACTCTCATCAGCATTTTTTAAAAATGCACTAATGTCACAGCACACTGTTTGCTCCTAAAGCTAAGTACAGACAATTTCCCACCTGTCTAGTAGATGAATCACTCTTCAAGCAGATGGACTAAACCCTGAAAAACTAGTTATTTTATATTTCCCATGCACTTCCTTTAAAAGATAGGTTTTGTGAATTCAAGTGATACAATACCGGCATGTCAAAACAGGTTTAACAAATGTGATCAGTTTGCAATACATGAAAAACCCTTAGTTTTCTAAATGATTTTACAGGGAGAAGGGTCACAGTTCAGTGAAGAAGTTATGTGTTCAGGTGATCCTGCCTTGAACTAGGGGGCCAAACCAACCCTCACCACAAATCTTCAAAGCAATTCAGAATAGTGCTATGGGCTTTCTTCTTTCTGCAGTGGATTGGCTGCTTTGGGGTAAAACAGTATGTTTAAATATGCAATCAGCAACTTATTCAAAGTAACCAATCTAAAAATGAGAAGCAGGGGTGGTTCTTTAGAGATTATGGTAAGGGAACCTCCAATTCTAGAGAGGCAGGCAAAATTATTTTCTTGAAGTAGTAGTACTTCTGGATATAAGAAATACTTCCTTCTGTCAGAACTAAACCTCTACCATTCAAGTAAAATCAGTATCTGAAAGACCCAGTATCATGAACAGGACTAGTATTCTCTCCCAACAGCTGTGTAAATCTATTCTGTCCCCACTCCACTGTTTTCCCTGTCTGGTCAAGTGTCATAAATATAGGGCCCTATGGGGAAAGGTTAAAATATTATTTTAGATACATACATTAAGTGATACATCGATTAATTAAATAAATGATAACACCAAACCTAGCGCTGAAACAGCCCCTACTACTTCTGCATTCTTGGGTGACAAGAAGGAATTCTTTCCGAGCCCCATTGATCTTCTAAGGCCCAGAATGAATTTTAGACAATTCTGAGACCTGCATGGATTAACAGCGGGAGAGTCTGTTAAAATAATGAGCATTATGTAGACCAACATTTGCAAGTACCTCCTTTCAACAAATAGAAAGCATAGATCTAAAGATACTTCAGTAGTACAAGGTTGGTTATCACAAGGTATACTTAGCAAAAATCACAGTGAACATAATTAGGACACATTTCATTAGAGTTTTGGAAGGGACTAGGTTAAACTTTCAACTTTTCCAAGAAATGAATAGCTACACAGTTCCAATTTCTTGTGGACTGAAAAAAGGCACAGCACCCTCTACTTTTCCTGAGCAGCATTCTCAACTATAATCTTTTTTAACCCCAGAAAACAAAAAACATAGCTTCAAGATTCCAGGTACAGTCCAACAACCCCTAAGTAGACACTGACATCAAGTGGTAAGAGGTAGTAAAGGCTCAAATACAGTCACTTCTGTGTCTATTACTCAAAAGAATTTAGTCTTATTATGGGCCATGTATGAACAAAAACCAAATTATTCAGTAGACGGTGCTGTGACTTTTTTCAATTCACCTAAATCAGTTTCTCTAGTTTTTAGCCACACCTTCCTTCACTGGGAGGGGAAGGATCTATAGCATGCATATATACTTATAACTTTTCATGAGCCTCTAACCTGAAGAAGAATGTTATAAATTTAGAGCTCACGCTCTGCATTTTACCTCTTTACTTCTTTTCCCCCCTTCTACTAATTATTGTGATGACAATATGCTGAGGCATTATAAAGCTTTTTTCAAAGCACAAGACAGGCTTGACAGAGCCAGGCTGATAAGTGACTGCACAGCTACAGACTTCCAATTTCATGTTGACTGAAAAAAGGCACCCTCTACTTTTCCTGAGCCGCATTCTCCGCTGTAATCTTTTTTAAACCCAAAGCATCCCAGAAAAAAAGAATAGCAAACCAGCTCTGTATAGCTAGAAAACTATGGGAAGGTTTGCTATATGTTGGAATCAAATTGACAGTATGGAATTATTAATATTATATTTTGCCAGATGACATATCCTTAGACTGGGAGAAATATCCTTGAGCAGGCAGAATGTCCTTCAACTGGCTAATCTGAGAAATCTACTAGCAGTAAGGCCTAGCAGCAAACCTACTTCTACCAGTTAACATCTGCCAGTAGAAGAACTAAAAAAGTAGTGGAGAAAAGATGGAGCAACTGGCAAGTAAAGTTAACCTAGAGCCAATGCTCCCCCACCTGGAAACACAGCCAGGAAAAACGAGACCAAAATATATTCCAAAATAACTTCCAAAATCTCAAAACTGGATGGGTTTTGCTTCAACACACCTTCAGCTGTCTGAGTATCAACTCAATTGGCTCTCATCCAATTTACTTAGGTAGGATCACCCTTTATGGCAGAGGTGGGCAATTAATTTCTATAGGGGGCCACATGAAAAATCTGAATTGTGTTCGGGGGCCGAACCAACTTTACTTAAAAATAAAATGAAACAGTGATGTTATGATTGTTTTTATTTTAAACTTGTTAATCTTCACAAATACTAAAGAGGTTTTTTGCGGTATGTTAAAGATAAACAACTGATCAACTTTAGACAAAAAGCTATAAATGGTTTTGATGTCCGGCGGGCCGGACAGGAGCGGCTCGCGGGCCGTATGTGGCCCTCGGGCCGCACTTTGCCCAGGTCTGCTCTATGGCTACAGTCCTAAGAACACTTACTAAGAGTAAGTCTCCATGTGATTTATTTCTCAGTAAACGCACATGCAATTATGCTGCACAAAACATACACATACAGCTGTTTCTCAACCCATTCTTGAAGATACAACACATATACTTCAAGTATATGCTCATTCATATATTCAACAATCTCTTCATCAAATCACTAGAAGCCACATGAATTTTCAATGACTGATTAATGCATCCCGCATGATACACTGTGGTGCCAAACTTTGGTAGCCTTTAAAGTGTCATATGATACCTTTTGTTTCTGCTGTAACATACTATTTCTCTATTTGTTTCATTTCTGTTCTGCTATGTTTATTTTGATGCAGCAGCTTTATTTATAGGAAACTATGCTAAGATGTTCTAAAGAAAGATTACACTCACATTCAATCAAGTTTCTCAATAAATGAATAAGAACTTAGTGAGTCACAGAGCAACTCTCCCTTCATTGCTTTTATTACATTTTTTATTTATTGTGCTCATTAGGAAATTGAAAGCCTTAAATAGCAACTCTGTGACACCAGAACTTGGGAGAACTATAATACATTCAGCAAGAATAACTCAAAAATCCAACTCACTTTCTGAACATGGTCTATTTACCAACAAGAATTTTTAAAAAGCGAGACTTCCCCAAGTTTGAATACCCGAAGGAACAGTTTAATTTAAATCCAGAAGCAAATGCCTATTTATTTATAAATAATAATATATAATTAAAAAGTAACAATTGTCTTCCTCTGATATGTGAAAAAATGGAACAGGGGACTATGCAAGACAAATATTCTCCATATTTAATTCTTCAAAACACCTCCGGTTTATGAATGTGTAATATTGTGCTCCTGTACCCACAATTCAAAATGCCAGAAAATGGCCAGATTTTGCTGCACAATATTGTGCCTGTGCTGCCAGCAGGAAAAAGGATGACAAACTTTACATAGCAAAGGGCAGTCTGAATGTTGACAACACCAATGGCAGCAGTCATGATGGTCTACAGCAGTGGTCCCCAACCTTGGGCCTCCAGATGTTGGACTACAACTCCCAGAAGCCTTCACCACCACCTCTGCTGGCCAGGATTTTTGGGAGTTGAAGTCCAAGAAGATCTGGAAGCCCAAGGTTGGGGACCACTGGTCTACAAGATACATTCTTGTGCTCATTAACATTCACAAAGTGACACCAAGCAAGGGAAAATCCCAGAAGCTGACTCCTTTTTTAAACCAGTTAACCATTTCTCACCCAAACACAAAGCAATTGTCAGGGCTGTTTTTCAACAAGTGTGAATGGCAGTGAGCATTTCATGCCATTAAATTGGAACTAACCTATTGTGACCCTACAAGATATTTAAGGTAGGTAAATTATTTAAGGAGTGGTCTTACCAGTCCCCCTCCCCACAGGAGTTTCAATAGCAAAGCAGGAATTTGAACTCATGTCTCCTAATTCCTAGTTCATCACACTATCCACTGGGTGTGTGACATGCTAGCAGCACACAAAGCCAATACATACTACAGAGCAAGCAGAAGGGATTTCTGTTTTGAAACAACATTTTAAAATAAATATTGACACACTAACCTCCATCAGGATTTTCAGCTGTGATCTGTAGTCATTTAGTTCTTCAGACATTGCTTCTTTCTTCACCTGAAGTTCAATTAACTCTTTTCTTAAAGGATGTATTGCTTCATAGAATCTAATCTAAAAACACAAGGCAACCACATAGAGTTTTAACTCTCTAAAGGAAGTAAAGGGATTATAAATATTTTATACCTTTTTATCTCCCTATCCTCTTGTCAAAAGGAAAAAAGGATAATTTGGCAGTTAAGGGATTATAGAAATTGGCTGCATGTACTCCCATATTTTGCTAGATGGCAGCAAAAGATTGTGAAATACAAAATGGCAAGTATTTTTGGCAGAATTAGTGTTAAGGAAAAGAAATAAATTCATCTGGTTTACAAAACCTGACTGTATTAATAGCCTACAATAACATTATTTTTCTCACGCAATCATTGCCATGAAGAGTAAACAGAACTGGGAGGGATCTAAAATAGACTGAAATCCAGCAGCAAGTTGCAACTAAAATTGACCCATTGAACTAGTAGAAATTGCAGAGGAATTGATTCACCAAATCCCTATTGATTCAATGGATCTACTCTAGTTGCAACTTACTATTGGATTTCAGCCATAATATAGAATTGTGTACTAAAAGACAATGATTATAGAAAATAAAACAATGTTTTTTGAAAGATGACAACCAGTTTAATTGGCCTATGGATACTTAATACTGAAGTACATTTGGTAAAACGATACTAATGAGCTTATTGTCAGTAAAGACACTGACAGATGCTTAGAGACAGTAATTACAAATGTCTAATTTAAAATAAATAAAGCCTCATGCTTGTGACTACACAGCCATTGAAAAATAATATAAATGTAAGCTGAATTAGACAAGGAAGGCAGAGAAAGGAAAGAAATATGGTCAATCATTAGAAGTTTCTTGCTGTCTAGAATTGTTTGTATCTTAAAATATGAAGATAGTATTTTTACAGTGCACCTTTCTAGATTTTTTTAAAACCTGGCCTATGGCTCTTAGGTAATCATTACTGTCCTATTATTATGTAGATGTTTTTAAAAACCATTTCTGGCATAATAACAATCTTTTACAGTACTTTCTTGAAATAATTTTTACTCTGTATCTGAAAGATATGTTTCCTAAATAAGGAGAACTTGATAGTAACAGTTTAGCTATTATTTAACACATTGTTTCTGCCCAGAAGTGAAATGGTACATTTATAGTAATACCCATAACACTTTTTTTTTAAAGGTGCAAGGAATTATCTGGGTTCTAACTGTTCAGTCAAGAGGAATATTTGCTGTGGGGACTTATTCACAGGGTTCCTCAATTGTTTGAAGTCTATATTACATGTAGGTACTAAGAGGAGATGAAGAATCATGGAACGATATTACAAGAAGCCAAAAATCTTAAATATTACAACAAAATATTTATATTTCACAAGCCATCTATTATTTGTTGCCAAATATAGATCTTAATCTGCATTTAACGGCAATCTCATTTTTAAAAAAAATTATAGTACAATCTTGCATGTTTATTTAGAAATGTTCATGGAACCTAAAAACAACAGCATCAAAACATCAGATCCGAACACTACATTGTAAATTAAGCTAAATAGATCTTGTATTATACTCGAGATGAGGGAGACAACATGGGTGGAGCTACTCCCAGAATTCACCAGGGATCCCTTATAGTTCCATCAAGAATGCTGAGATTTTTTTTCTATTTTTAAACAAGAACTATGGCCCACACACATTTGTTTAACAATGAAATGGGGCAAGGGGAGTTTTATGTCACATCACATAAACTCAGCAGTATGGAGTGCATGGCCAAAAAGTCTATGACCTGCCTCTGTTTTAGATTAAAATTTACCAATAATTAAAACAATAGCAACCCACAACTAACCATATCTTAGAATTGCTTTGAATTTCAACGGTAAAAGAACCATTTCTAAAGCTCATATTGTCATATTGCCAACTGTTTTAGAAATAGACCATTATTTTAAAAATCCCAAAAGAGGTAGCCATATTACTCTGTGCTAGCATATCAGGCAAAAAGAAAAGTAAAATAGACTGAGGAAGTGGATTTATCCACAAAAGCTAACATTAAAAAACAAACCAAAGTGCGCTGCTTATATGCCACCCCAAAGTGCTTCAAGCACTCTCTGGGTGGTTTACAAATTAATTATGCAGGCTACATATTCCACCCACCCCCACCCCCAGCAAGCTGGATACTCATTTTACCGACCTTGGAAAGACAGAAGCCTGAGCTAACCTTGAGCTGGCTACCTGGGATTGAACTCCTGGTTGTGAGCAGTTTTGGCTGCAGTACAGCAGTTTAACCACTGCGCCACAAGGCTCCTAATGATATAGTCATTAGTCTTTGAGGTGTCACATTTTTGTCTCTATATAATGTATATATAATGATTCACTTATTACTCCTCTTTTACTGTTGTCTCCACCCAAATCAGTCCTCTGACAGATTTTAATTTTTGATAGCTTGCTGCAGTCTCAAATGCTTACAGACACATATTCAGGAATAGAAAGCTCTTCTTCTGAAAGAGATTTGAGTTTGTCGTAGCATTCTTCAGTCAATTCAAGATCACGCAAGCTCCTACGAATATCTCCAGATCGCTCTCTTAACTGATTATTATTCTTTTCTAGTTGCTTTTGGTGTAGTAAGATCGTTTCCATTTCCTGTTTCATTAATTCTTGATGTTTTCTATGGAAACAGTTAAAACATTATTATAACATGAATTCATTCTATAAAACTGATAATTTTAATTCCTTAAAATTATAAACAGTAATCTCATTAGAACTACCAATACTTACTAAAAAAAAAGAGAGAGAATTAGTTTCCTTTCCTTGAATATTACTCTACATATTTAGTTTAACAATGCAAATGTACTTGTCAAACATTTTTTTCTTCCATAACCATTAGAAACACTGATCATTCTGTGCAGTTTCTCTGTTGTAGCTGAATTCTGTACTTTAATGTATGGTGTAATAACACTTACTGCTGAATATCAATTATTAGGAACAATGACCTAGGCAATAATTTCATTTTTGTGCATACGGCTCTCAGAGAATGAGACAGAAAATAAAAGGATCATCTTCCCAGTGCATTTTCCCCTCAGGAAACTGCAGCACAAGATAGTCTTGCCTCTACCTTCAAGGAACTTTCAGAGACAATAGAGAATCACCTAAAAGCCACTTTTTAGGTTCATGGAGATGGCATAATGCATGTTAAGCTATAGAATACTTCATTAGTAAAATATTTCTCTCTCTCATTTATGCATGCTCTCTGATTTACTACGCATTTTAACAGGAGTCAAGTAGATGAGATGAGGGAGTGACAGAACACATTTATGAGACAGAAAATAAATTTATGCACAATTCATTTTTAAAGTTATCTGATGATTTTTGCATATTTCAAGTCAAGTCAAGTCAAGAACCTTTATTGGCATCTGAAAAGAAACATACAACACAACAGGCAACAGTCCTCACCCAGATGAGAAGTGTATGCCCAGTTAGAAAGGAAACAAAGAGGACGAGTGGCATAAATACTGATGAAACATCGCAAAATGAACATAATTCATTTGAAAGAACAGCTAGACATCAGCAGCAAGGCTTTGGCAAACCTGGGAAGTTGTTGATTACATCCCATGAGGGAAGAATAAATAGTTTGTTGGAAATTGTGACCTTCGTTGCTGTATTAATAGATTTTTCAGCTGCAACTCTAGAAGTTTTTAATACAGTGATTTAGCATGCTTGTGCTGTAAAAGCTATAGCAGTGGAATTTTTAATACCTTAATGTTGTAGACACCATAATTTGATTTGTAAAACCTAAGCCAATCAGAAAAACAGTTACGCACCAAAGGTTTAATAATAACTGAAAGAATGTCACAACCAATACTGCTTCTCAATGAACTGAAGGAGTTTACATTAACAGAAGGACAATCGGCTTCCCACAGCTTTTTCTGCAATTATCTACTTTCATTCATACAGCACTTGTTATAACAAAAAGAGACTATTCATTAGTTTATTATGAGTTGAACTTCTATCCCCCTCCCTGTTTCCAGTGAGCTCAAGATGTA